>PVKP010018256.1:0-44550 GCA_004027715.1 Plecturocebus donacophilus | reverse complement strand
CTTTGTAGGCATGATTCAGGTTAAGGACCTTAAATTAGAGAAAGTACCCTGGACTGTCCAGGTGTCTAAGCTAACCCCATGAAACTTCAAATGCAGAGAACTTTCTCTGGCCAGAGTCAAAGAGATGTGACAAAATAAGTGGTCGTAGAGATCTGAAGCATGAGAAAGACCCAGTCTGCTGTTTCTGGGGAGCCCACCTGGAAAGCATGAGAAGGGACACAGGAAACCTCTGGGAACAAGGATTGCCAGCCACGAGGAAAAGACAACAGTACTCCAGCCGCAAGAAACTGAATTCAGCCAGCAACCTGGACAAGCTGGAAAAGCACTACTCCCCAGAACCTTTAGGAGGAAGTATGGCCTTGTAGATACCCTGATTTTGGCTTTTGAGACACTAAACAGAGGATCCCATTGAGTTCAACTGACCTACAGAAACCAAGATAATAGGTTTGGACTGTTTTAAGTTGCTAAGTTTGTGGTAATGTATTCTGGTGGTGACAGAAAACAAATGTAATTATATATTAGAAAACCGAAGGTAGAAGCTCTAATATTTTCTCCTCACACCCCAGTATTTCATCATGTGCAGCACTTGGGGTGTGGAAATTCCATTTTGAAGATACTGTCATCCAAGATTCTATCCGTGACCTGGGAAAGGTCCTGGAGAGAACTTTAAGCATGTATTTCTGAGCCATTCACATTTAACCCAGAGAGAGAAGTTGTCCTGCCCAAACCCAGAGCAGCATGGCAGTAGTTCTGGACATAACCTTAACAATTGCCACCAACTCTCTGGATGCCCATCCATCAGTCCTATCTAGTCTTTCTGTCTGCATGGCAATGAGGGCCAGGATCACAGAAGTCAGAGTACCCATGGTTGGAGCTTCCATTTTATTTTTATTTATTTATTTATTCACTTATTTATTGAGATGGAGTCTTGCTCTTGTTGCCTAGGATGGACTGCAATGGCGCAATCTCAGCTCACTGCAACCTTCGTCTCCTGGGTTCCAGCGATTCTCCTGCCTCAGCCTCCCAATTAGCTAGGATTACAGGCATGCACCACCACGCCTGGCTAATTTTGTATTTTTAGTAGAGACAGGGTTTCTCCATGTTGGTCAGGTTGGTCTTGAACTCTCAACCTCAGGTGATCTGCCTACTTCGGCCTCCCAAAGTGCTGGGATTACACACATGAGACACTGTGCCCAGCCTTGGAGCTTCCATTTTAAATGAAATGTTCTTGCTTATGGCTTGATGATATCCTTTCAGATTTTGCATGCAGCTGTACTCCAGATGTTTATACAGAAACTTCGCAGCAGACATGGTGGTGGCGCAGGTCTGCAGAAAGGACCCTTTCCTGCTTACAGAGTGACTCAAGGTAGGCGATCCCTTCAATATTTATAACAGCTGGGTGAGTGGAGGCATGATCAACTCCATTTACCCATCAAATAAATGAAATTTCAGAGTGATTACACAATGTGCTCGAGGTAACAAGGCCAGCAAGCCACAGAGCCAACATACCCAGGGTGCCTGGCTCCACAGGAGCCTGGGAAGAAGGGGAGGGAGATGGGGATGGGATACATGACCAGGACACTGGGGGAAGAGAAAATACTGATGTGTGGGGCAGCCCACATCTCTAAATCTGGAGCACTGGGTGCTGCTGGGTTACGGCGTGTACAGGAGCCCGCCGTGCTGGGCCTTACTCTGTCCAAATATGTTTTGCTCATTTTCACTGCCGTATGTATGCTCATCCCAGTCTGGTTGAAGTTCCCTCCTGTTCCCTCTGCCTCTAAGTCCTTCAAAAAACCAACTGGATATGCCTCTCCCAGGCTTTCCTTAGCCTTTCTTTATTCCCTTGAACTTCTGTTATTAATTGTTCAAAAGATTAGTTCTGGCACTTCTATGCTGCTTTGTATTACTATTGAAAACAACAGTGGCCCCCTCAGCCCATTGGCTGGATGGTACATGCCATGCTTTACACATTCCTGTGGCGCTGCTGTACCTGGCACACACAAAAGGGGATTAATAAATATGTGTATGTTGAATGAAAGAATGGAGAGATGTTATTGATTTTCTTTGTTCTTCTTTCTTTTTCTCTGATTTCATGTCAAACATAGTTTTCTCCCTTAATAGCAATAATTGTTTGTCTTATGTGTACAGTGGGAAATGTGTCTCCACAGTCTCAGCTGGAGGAATAATAGTATGTCCACCTCTGCCTGAGCCACAAATGCTAAATTGGTTTAAAGGTATGGTGTAAAAAAGGCCAAGCTCTACTAGGCTGGGCTCAGCCTTGGAAGAGCTACAACAGCAACATACCATTTTCATGGTGTCTGTGACTTCAGGCTCTGTTCCCAAGGTTCCACCCCACAGGACCAGCTGAGTTAACATCTCCAGTGGGTAGCCCTGGCCATCCTAGGCTGGCCTTTCCTGGGCTCCCACTGACTAGCAAGCCAAGCACCGTGTCCTCTGCCCGGCATTCAATGCCTGCCAAAAGAACTTTGCAAATGCTCCAGCCAGCTTGGTCTCCTGGATTTCCTTGCACATGACATGTTCATTTCCACCTTGGAGCCCATTTAGGTCAGTGCCTTCATCAGAAGCATTTGTTTTCCATCCATCTCTCCCAACTTCAAGCCCTGTGTTGCTTTTTAAAAAAGCCATTCTTAGAGACTTTGACCTAACTAGCTTTTTCCCTCCTTGATCATTCATAGGTCCCATTGTTTGTCCCAAGGGTTTTTTTCTATGATAGTCTTCTTTTAATTTTTAAATTTTTATTATTTATTTATTTTTAAACTTTTACTTTAATTTCTGAGATGCATATCCAGAGCGTGCAGGTTTGTTACATAGGTATACATGTGCCATGGTGGTTTGCTGCACCCATCAGCCTGTCATCTAGGTTTGAAGCCCCACATGCATTAGGTATTTGTCCTAATGCTCTCCCTCCCCTTGCCCCTCACACCCTGTCTTTCTGAATTAAGTGAAAACGTGTGTATTAAGCACTTATGCTCATTCCTCTGCCCGGTGCTTGAAGGGGCTCCAGAGGAACAGGAGCTGTCAGTGACTGACACACAGGTGCTGGGTATGATGTTGAGCCCTTTCCTTCCTGGCTTTAGGTGACCAGTAAACACCCTGTGACCATAGACTTCTACTAGGAAGAGCAAGCCTACAGAAACGTTGGTGCACCTGCTGAAGGTGCTCCTTGCAGCATTGTTTGTAAAACTAGAGAACAACTTGAATGTCCACCAAGAGGAGAAGGGATAAATAGTTGCAGCGTATTCATGTAGTGAAATCCTATAAATAATCCTACATATAAGTCGTGGTGAAGTCATATAGTGAGTTCCTATACAGCACTTAAGATGAATCAACTGAAGTTACATGTAATAACTCACATAAATATCAGCAATATGGTGTTAAAAAGGAGTGATCAGCTGTAGAAGCAAAAGTACCATATAGTACTGTTTATATGAAATTTTAAGACCCACTAAATGCTCTATATGGACACAGGTATGGAATTGCAGTATTAAAATATGCATGGAATGAATATACCAAGGTTGGCAAATTATGCCCATGGCCAAGTCCAGTCTGCCACCAGCTTTTGTGTGGCTTGTGAGCTAAGAATGGTTTTTACAATTTTAAATAGTCGAACAAAAATCAAAAGAAGGACACTCTTTTGTGGCACCTGAAAAGTATACGGAATTCAAATTCCAGTGTCCGTAAATGCAATTGGCTGGAACACCACCACCCTTGTCCTTTCACATATTGACTATGGCTGCCTTTGCACTCCATAGTATTCAAGTATTCAAGGACAGGGTTTAATACTTGCCACAGACCATGTGGCCTGCAAAGGTGCAACTATTTACAATCTGGCCCTTTCCAGAAAGTTTTTCAAGTCTTAATCTACATGAAACTTAGGGGAATGGTTACCCCTGGTAAGGAGAGGAGAGGAATGGGACTGGGCAGGAGTGCATTAATTACATTTTCTCTCTTAAGCTGCTGGTGGGGTATATATTATCACTTCCATTTTGGATGTCTAAAGTATTTTGTAGTTTGAAAAAAAGTAAAAGACAAACTTCCCACCTCCTAAAAAGCCCACAGTTGGCCGGGTGTGGTGGCTCACACCTGTAATTCCAACACTTTGGGAGGCCAAGGTGGGTGGATCATGAGATCAAGAGATCCAGACCATCCTGGCCAACATGGTGAAACCCCCATCTCTACTAAAAATACAAAAATTATCTGGGTGTGGTGGGGTGTGCCTGTAGTCTCAGCTACTCGGGAGGCTGAGGCAGGAGAATTGCTTGAATCCGGGAGGTGGAGGTTGCAGTGAGCCAAGATTGCGCCGCTGCACTCCAGCCTGGCGACAGAGTGAGACTCTGTTTCAAAAACAAACAAAAAAAACCCATAGTAGTATTATTAGGGTTCCCAGTTCACAGTAGGAATTATTATAACCTACAGTAGGTATTATTATAACCTAGCTCAGCCCAGGTTGCCAAGTTTCTGTCTCCCTCTCCCTCTCTCACTTTCCATGAGGCAGGCAGCCCCAGGATCAC
The DNA here is from genome assembly GCA_004027715.1 of Plecturocebus donacophilus. Lineage (NCBI taxonomy): Eukaryota > Metazoa > Chordata > Mammalia > Primates > Pitheciidae > Plecturocebus > Plecturocebus donacophilus. The sequence goes on along the minus strand of PVKP010018256.1, from coordinate 40,018 downwards.
AGGCCAGCAGCTGAGATGAGAAGATATGGCCTTTTTCAATGACATCACCAGACTGTACTAGGGAGGGTCTGGCTAACTGGGCCTGGGCCTCTGACCCTTCCCTGCCAGCAGCCCTTCCTCAGATGAGAAAGTTCGCAGATGAGAAAGCAAGGCTTAGAGGGTGCACGGGTAGTGAATGCTGGAAGAGGATTAACATGACCTTCCATCCCCCGCACCTCTGGAGCACTGGCCTACACTGCCTACCAGGACTCTGCAGGCCAGCTGGGGAGGAGGGACTGAACACCAAGCCACTCTGGGATGAACATCTACTTCCAGGAGACAGTTGTTTAATGAAATTTCTCAACCATGTGATTAGTATCCTCTCAGAGTGAGATGAGCAAGACAGACAGGACACCACCATCAACATCACCTCTGACTGCATTGCCTTGAAAGTAATAATATCCAAGATTTTTATAGAGCTTTCTGTTTCTCAAAGTCACGCCCACTGATGCACTCAGGAACCCCAGCAGTAAGCAAGGCAGTCCTGATTGCCCACGTCGTTGAGACAGTAAAAAGAATATTAGGAGCAACTGCTGAGTTCTTTCACATCCTTGGGAGGGCCCGGTCACAAAGACCAGACACTGGGCCTGACTTCAAGGTCACTGTGGCTGCACTACTGAGTGACTGTGGACAAACCTCACATTCTCTCGAGGCCTCAGAAGCCTCCTCTGTAAAGCGGAGATGATAATTACTTCTCACCGCATAGGCGTGCTGTGGGGATTAAATGAGATCATGCAAGTGGAATGCTGAGCACCAGTCCAGAAAGGCGAGGGTCACGCCCTTCATGTCACCTATGAGATCATTGCTGTTTTCAGGGTTCCTGTTACCCAAAGATCCATCCAGAATTCTCCCCCTGAGTGCTATTGATCCTTGTCAAGGCTCAGCCATGTTTGAGATGATTCTCCTTTGACACAGCTCTGGTGGTCATTAATACTAAATGTTTTCCAGCTTACCTATAAGGAAACTGAGTCTTGGGAAGCAACTGCAGTGCTTCTACTTTGTACATGAGATTGAGTGAAGGCTGGGGAAACCTGGGATTTGGCCTGATGTTCCAGCGTTGGCACTTGCCTTCCATTTTTCTGTAAACATCAGACTCTAGAACGCTCCACCAGGGTGAGACCATCGTCCCGAGCAGCAGCTGCATGGTATTTATCAAAGCAGGCGTGGTTTCCTTTGCTGTGGCACTCAACATTCATGGCAGTTATTCATTTTTGAAGCAGAGGTCACTTTCCTTTCACTGGTGAGGTACTTTGACAAAGAAGAAGAAGGGAGACAATGGTAATGTTGGTGGAGGCAGGGGGAAGTGGGGATGGGATTGGCATTGGGTTTGAAGGCTGCAGATCAGATCAAGGCTGACGGTCAGAGGCAGGGGAGGGACTGAGGATAAAGTGCTTGCTGTGCTCATGTTGTCCAAGAGTTTGCGTTCTCTGGTAGTCAGTGATCAAATGAAGCAGGGAATTTTGTGTCCAAAAGCAGCACTGACAGGGTCTTTAAAGAGGCTTGTTGGAAGATGAATGCCTTGGCTGGAATTTGTAGGCAAGCTTATTTAAGTTACAAGTGACAGACACCCAACTCAAACTAGTAATAAACAAAAAGGGAACTTATTGGCTCATGTAACTGGAAAGTGCAGAGGAACATGGGATACAAGAACAGCTCAATCCAGGGGTTGTTATCAGGTTGTCAAGGGTTCTTTTTTTTTTTTTTTTTGAGACAGAGTCTTATTCTGTTGCCCAGGCAACGGTGGTGCCATCTTGGCTTAATGCCACCTCCACCACCTGGGTTCAAGTGATTCTCCTGCCTCGGTCTCCTGAGTAGCTGGATTATAGGCATGTGCGACTGTGCCTGGCTAATTTTTCTATTTGTAGTAGAGATGGGGTTTCTCTATGTTGGCCAAGCTGGTCTCAAACTCCTGACCTCAAGTGATCTGTCCTTCTTGACTTTCTGAAGTGCTGGGATTACAGGCGTGAGCCACTGCACCTGGCCCAGGTTGTCAGGGTTCTGTCTCCCTCTCTCTCCCTCTCTCACTTTCCATGAGGCAGGCAGCCCCAGGCTCACATACCAGCAGCTGAGATGAGAAGACATGGCCTTTTTCAATGATGCCAACCGGCTGTGTACCAGGGAGGGTCTGGCTAACTGGGCCTGGATCATTGGCCCCTCCCTGCCAGCAGCACTTCCTCAGGAGAGGAGCTATCTACTGTGCAGCACAGGGCAATATGAGCCTCGGTTCCTCCCTGTCCACCTAGTCATGAAAATGATGGTTTTGGTCGTTAGCATGTTCCCTCTTAACTTGCCTCAGTATCATCTGCAAAAACTAGAAAATATAGGTATGCATATTTTTAGCTGTTTTTGAACTTGAAAACTGGAAACTGTTAAGATATTTACTTAGAACAAGAAAACCTACTGTGTTCTGCATGAAGTTCACTTACGCTGCTTTACAGTGACTCCTTGAGCTCTCACTCTCCTGCAGTCTTCTTTTGGTTGAGTTGGGGTGAGTTCAAACTTCAGTTTTGCCTGAGAGTGTAAACCAAATCTGACCTCCCATCTCCAGTACATCAGGGCTGTGTTCACAGGGACCTAGAAAGTATTACAAGAGCTCAAACCCAGGTTCTCTGGCAACAGAGAAGCCCTGTCGGCCATTCTGGGGAAAAGCTCTGGCCACCCTGTAATAAATCCTCTCCCTTCCTTTCCTTTTGATGGAGGAAGCGTGTCCTTTGCACAAACATGAAGATACTAAATTTGGGCCTTTTGGAGGTTTTTATATATGAAGTAGAGTCTACATATTTGCCTCAAGTCTTGCCGGCTGCCCTATTTTCATGGTCCCATGATTAATATGAGGTTAGTCCATTTGTCTTTTGGAAAAATGTGGCCGGGCGTGGTGGCTCACATCTGTAATTCCAGCACTTTGGGAGGCCAAGGCGGGTGGGTCACTTGAGCTCAGGAGTTCGAGACTGGCCTGGGCAATGTGACGAGATCCTGACTCTATAAGAAATAGAAAAATTAGGTGTAATGGCACATACCTGTGGTCCCAGCTGCTTGGGAGGCTGAGCTGAAGGACTGCTTGAGGCTGGGTGGTTGAGGCTGTAGTGAGCTGTGATTGTGCCATTGTACTCCAGCTTAGGTGTCAGAGTGAGACCTTGTCTCCCTCCAAAAAAAAAAAAAAAGAAGCAAAGAAAAATGTCTTGAAAAATGTCTTGCAGTTGCAGAATCTTTGCATGGTCTTGCTTTGATTAGAAAGTTCTTTCATGCCCTTCCTCTGTGCTTGGCTGGAAGCCTTTCCCCCTAATTTTGACACCTCTACCTTGAGTCGCCTTGGAGTAGTTTGGAAGTGTTTTCCTTTTACAGGGTGGCCACACAACTGCCTCATTTCCTGCATGAGGGCCACCACAGCTCTCCTCTTTTCTTTTAAGATGGAGTCTCACTTTGTGGCCCAGGCTAGAGTGCAGTGGCATAATCTTGGCTCACTGCAACTTCCACCTCCCAGGTTCAAGTGGTTCTCCTGCCTCAGCCTCCTGAGTACCTGGGATTACAGGCATATGCCACCATGCCCAGCTAAGTTTGATATTTTTAGTAGAGATGGGGTTTCACCATGTTGATCAGGCTGATCTAAAACTCCTCACCTCAAATGATCTGTCAGCCTCCCAAAGTACTGGGATTACAGGTGTGAGCCACTGCACCCAGCCCAGGTTGTCAAGGTTCTGTCTCCCTCTCCCTCTTTTACTTTTCATGAGGTAGGCAACCCTGGGCTCACAGGCCAGAAGCTGAGATGAGAAGACATAGCCTTCTTCAATGACATCAGCAGACTGTACTGGGGAGGGTCTAGCTAACTGGGCCTGGATCACCGGCCCCTCCCTGCTAGTGGCCCTTTCTCAGGAGAGGAGCAATCTACTGTGCAGCACAGGGCAATACCAGCCTCAGGTCCTCTCTGTCTAGGGATTTAGTTGGCTTCAGGGAAGGCTCTTATGATGACCAGAAGATGGAAATGCAGAGGTCAACTTCACTGGCACCAGCCACCTGTCCAGAATGTCTCAGCTTAGCTTGTGTTTCTTCCTTTAAGGTTCAGAAGGGTAAAAGGGGGCCACCGAACCTCATTTGGAGGGTCTGTCATTCTTTGCTGTTACTAGCCACTTCTTTGGAACACTTGTGTCCCTGTATTAGTTAGATGCTTGCAGTTTAAGGGGACTGTGGTGTAATCCCATTGCTTTAGGTGATTAGGGATTATTGGAAGGACATGCCAGGAGGTGAGGGAGTCACAGCTGGCCTTCACCGAGAACTAGACTATCATCCATGACCATATGGGATTTGACAAAGTTTGTATAATTTGGTAAATAAAACCCCATGTTCCATAATCAAACTGCCTAGGTTCAAATCCCAACTCTGCCCTTTACCGCTGTATCCCCTCTCTAGCCTTGATTTCCTACCATTTGTACAGTGGTGACAATAATAGCACTGACCACATGGGGTTCTTGTCAAGGTTCAGTGAGATCCTGTGTACAAGGACCTAGCAGTGCCAGGCACAAAGTTATGCGCAATGAGTATTGTTGTCAACTGTGGCTCCGTGGACACTGTTATTATTAATACTTGGTATTAACAGGGACTTTGCCCCACAAAAGTAGGTCTATTTTTGTCCATGCTAGTGTTGGGGAGTTGGAGTGCTGGCAACTGTTTTCTGTTCTGCTGTGTGTACCATTACTCTCTGATGTCAGCTCCCATATCTCAGTTAGATGTCCCCACAGAAGGCTGAATTGGTTCTGCCAGGTGTTATCTAGTTTTAGACAGCCCTACTGGGCACAGTGTTCACACGGGACCACCTTGTTGGCCTCTTTGCAGCTTATGAATGATGCCCTTGTTTGGTGGATTATGGCCAGGACAATCTATAACTGAGAATCCCCTCAGACTCTGGGCAGGAAGGCATCTTGCAGAGCCTCTCCCAGGTGACATCTCTAGAGCGTCATCCCCTAGAGTGTCACACTGGAAAGGATCTGCGAGATGCCTTGTTAATCATGATGGACCCTGTTAACCACTGTGGGCTAACCTGGGTTCTACGAAGACACCTGTGCTCTGCTAGTGAGGGCCCCCACCCATCTCACCCCATGGGATCCCTCCCTGGTTCTGCTGGGATTCCTTCTCACTTTTCCTCTCACATGCTCCCAGCCTCGAGCAAAAATTAGATATCTGTATTGGAAACTAGAAATGTTGAGTTTTGAAGCAAATTATTTGGGGAGGGGGTTCCTTCATAGCAATGCCTCTGGAGTAAGGGGATAAAGACAGAGTGGTGACTGACATGTTCCCTAGGGAGCCCCAGTTCTTTTAACTGAGTGTCCTTCCCCAAGACGGCCCCTCCCTTACAGAGGTAAACGGGGTGCCTGGCATAGTTGGAGAAGTCTGCTAGTTCTCCGACTGACTAGTGAAGGAGCAGAGACAGCAGCTAGCTGTACACAGATTTCTGGACTGGCCTCTTGGAGACCCTTTTAGGGGCTGCCTCTGGAAGATTCACTCCTAGGCTCTCGGAAGATCTGAGGTAGGCTGTTAGCTGAAGCTCCAGAATCTGCTTTCTTTTATTTCTTCAGCAAAGTCCCAGCCTGTTGATCTTTGGGTCCCGGTGCTGAGCCCAGCTCTGGATTTATCTACCCCACTGGGGCCAAATGCCTGACTTGTTAGCCATGCTGAATGGTTTTATTTGTTTTTGTTGTGCATTTTTATCATTTTTGTTCATGTGTCTGGAGGCTTTCCTTAGAAAATGATGGATGCGTTTTCATAAATCAAAACATAAATGAGAAAGTCTATAAAGGCAAAAAATAGACCCAAGCCTGGAATTTGCCACTAAGAGCTGTTAGCTATTTCCCCGGGAGAATGCACTTTTTGATTTTACAATGTCAGATACTGACTTATTTCACAGAGTACAGTTTTCAGAGCACTTCCTAATGCTACTGGCCACAATAATAATGATGGCAATCCCAGCTGTGCCTGGTATGGTGCTGGATGCTTTTGATACATTATCACATTTAATTCTTAACAGTCTGAGCAGGCAGGTTCTTTCACCATCCCCATTGTAAAGATGAATACAGAGAGGTCCAAATGATTGTGTTACTTAACCAAGTTCCCATCTTTGGTAAAAAGTGGGATTGAAATGCAGGTCTCTCATGCTCTTGATAGACAGGTACCTTGGACTCCCTCTTCAGTGCTTGCTGGAGATGTGTAAGGGTGGTGGGTTCTCCTGCTAGCTCTGCTGGAAAGCAGGTGGCTGGGAGTGGTAGGGGCAGCTTGTAGTTGGAGGGGCTCGTGGAGAGAATCTGTTCTTATCATCTCTGTTCACAGAGTGGCCCTGAGCAGAACACCAGCCTTGCTGGGTGGCACATGAGCACCGTGTCCCATGACTGTTTTACCACGATGCCTTAGACAATGTCGCTGTCACCACTAGCAGGAGCCTGTCCCCGCCACTCTTCCACTTCACCCTTGAACTATGGTTCCCTCTCCCAGAGGGTGTCCTCTAGGACCTCGCCACAGGTTAGGAGTCTCAAACAATCCGGGAGGCAACTGGTGAGAATTCCACATGCTTCCTGTATTAGTCACAAATCCACTGGTTGTATGTGGAGACCTATCACTGGGACCAGTGTAAGAAGAAAGGAGGGCTGGGTGTTTATGGGTTCATGTGATCATAGCAGAAAAGTTTGTTTTTTGCCTCCTGGGGAGAATCCTCGTTTTCCTGTTCAGTCCCACGCCAATCCTTGGGCCAATCGGAGGAATGGGGAAACTGACCAGTTCAGTTCATGAGCCCTCTTCTCTGATGGAAGGTTGGGTAACTATGATGGACTGCTAGAACCACAAAATCAGAGTCGGGGGGCAAGATGCCCACAAAAGAGGAGGCTGCTGTTCTTGTGGACAGTTCGGTAAATGTCTAGGACATTTTCTATTCCTTTTCTTCTATTCCATGCCTCCCTTCCTTGTCTGGGATAGCATACACCTGGCCTGAGTCAAGGTGCTGACGGAAATCTCTGGTGAACTTCTGAACGGTTCCACTTCTTGTTCTTTCCAGGGTGCCCCATCCCATCTTAGGGCTTCTGAGCTCAGATCCTGTCCTTTGCCCAGGTTTGGAGACCTCAAGTGACGTCATTAGGAACTATCTGGGATTGTAGAGGAGCTTTAAGCCCAAGGAGTTTCTAACTGGCCACATTTGGAATTTTCCATTCAACAGGACTTTCCCTCTCTGAATATCTGGTACGACCCAAATCCTTTCCTAATTCTGTGTTCTTTTTCAGACTTTTGGAACACTAAAAACATCTGTAGTTTTGCAAAAGGTTCTTTCATGATTTTATGAGTGTAAATAGGCTAATTAGCCCAATCACTTGTTATTTCGTCATCTGCATGGCACCACCTGGCTCTGGAGTATGTATCCCTCTGAGTCCTGGGTAACAAGCAGGGCAGATGACCACCCTGACAAGACTCTGACTTAGGAATCTCATGACCCTGCCTTGGAATTCTGGCAGGGAAGTCCTCTTCTTGATAGGAAAGGATAAAAAAATTAGGCGTTTTCTAAAAATATTTTTTTAAATTATTATTTTTAAGCACGAGTGCAGTCTCCCACTACCATAAGTTGTGCAGTCAGGTTTCCCATATTTGAGGAAATTGCCGGGGTCAGCGCACGCAGAGTGCAATGAATAAGCCTCACCTTTGGGAGATACCCTGTGGTCGTGGTATCTCCCCTGCCAGGTACGTATATTTAAGAAAAATATTCTTAAAAAACAACTTAAAAAAGAAAACAAACAAATTTCTGTTAACTACCTTGTAACTTCATGGTAAATGATTCTTTTTCTGCTCCCTACCAGTTGACCCCACTACCCAGTGGTCTATCAGGTACTTGGTTCTACCCATGAAGCAGTTTGGAGCTTTGCTAGATTCCTTCTTGCAGTGTTAAATCTGTCTTTCACACTCGATCTCGTCTCTTTGGAGGCGTCGTAAACTCTCTAAGGATGGGAAGCCTATCTTCTATTTCTCCTAGTTCTGTTTGTTAGGCATATGGTAAACATTGATAAGTCTTTCTTGGCTAGGGAGCTATAATTGTAAGTGTGTGTGTGTGTGTGTGTGTGTGTGTGTTTATGTGTGTGTTGGGGTGGGGACAGGATTGGCAACCACAAGCAAGTATTCTGAGATCCCTCTAGCCCTGATCTATCGGGAATCACATGTATACAAGTTTTAATTCTTGGGTGAGGTGCTGTTTCCTAACTCTGCTGATTTCTAACTGCTCCTTTCCTGTAATTGCTGGGTCAATGCAAGTTCTCAGCTGTGCACTGGAAATGGCACTGCTTTCCATCACAATGATGAATTTACATGGGACAAACCTGAGGCCAAACCGTTCTGGCTCTTACTCAGAGCCTTCATACCAGTCACCTCCCGAAGTAAAAGAGTAGTAACACACCTGACCTGTTCTTCTGGCTTCTCTAAAGCCAAATTCCAGCCTTGGTTAGGTTTCTGTTCATTTGGAAAATATCTGTACAAAATGTAGGTGCATGTCATGGAGGAGGCAGTGGGGAGTGAGTGAAGTGAGTCAGAAGGGAGGAGGAGTGCTCTCTCCCCCGACCCTGCTGCTGCCTGCTTTCTTCTGATAGTCCAAACGGATTTTTGGAATCTGAGGTGGCCGCATGAAGACATGCCTCTGAAAAAGCAAAATGTTAGTGTTTTGAAGCCTTTCTGCTGGAGAGGGAGGGAAAGTGGTGGTCACTGGTTGTTCTCCTTAGGCCAGACAGGAGGAAAGGGAAGTATGTGTGAGTCTCTGATAATTCTCTTCTCTTTCTTTCCCTCTCTTTTGGTCTTCAATAAATCACCCAGGACAATCTGCTTCTCCTTAGTGGTGTGTTTTCCTAGGGTTCAGCCTTTATTTGAAATTCTAGAACAACAGAGTTGCAGTAAATATGGTCAACCTACGTGTAATTATGCTGGTATGTCAACTTTGCCCTGCAGAGTTGGGTCTGCTCTGGTTAACCAGCGGCCCCCCTGACTCAGAAACAAGACCTCCTGCAGGACCCTGTGGAGGGCCGACCCCGAGCCCTGCGTCTGAAGGGGGTAAGCGAGCCCATAATTACACTCATTGTTTAGGTCGGAGCACAGGAGGGTTTACATTAAAGACCTCAGCTGGCACACGCAGCAAGCCTATGGAAAAAACGAACCGCTCTCCTCCACCCGCTTCCCGGTCCCAGCGTTGCCTGTCCAAGGGCTTTGGGTTTCACAGACGCCTTCTGTGACTCCACTTTCTGACCACTCCTGATTAGAAGCTTGGCTTCCCCCAGTTCTAAGAGACATCTCAACTCAGAAGTTTGGAAACTGAGCCTTTCAAGAATCACAGCATGTAGGTCTTAGGAAGGACCTAGAGATGATGGTGTAAGTTGGTGTCTTAAACTTGAATGGTCACAGAAATCACCTGGAGTTCTTGTTAAAATGCAGATCTAGCTCCGCGGCTGTCTAAGGATAGGCCACCATCATGAAGGACACAGTAACTACCCGCACTAGAAAGTTCATGACCAACCGACTACTTCAGAGGAAACAAATGGTCATTGATGTCCTTCACCCCGGGAAGGCAACAGTGCCTAAGGCAGAAATTCAGGAAAAACTAGCCAAAATGTACAAGACCACACTGGATGTCATCTTTGTATTTGGATTCAGAACTAATTTTGGTGGTGGCAAGACAACTGGCTTTGGCATGATTTATGATTCCTTGGATTATGCAAAGAAAAATGAACCCAAACATAGACTTGTAAGACATGGCCTGTATGAGAAGAAAAAGACCTCAAGAAAGCAACGAAAGGAATGCAAGAACAGAATGAAGAAAGTCAGGGGGACTGCAAAGGCCAATGTTGGTGCTGGCAAAAAGTGAGCTGGAGATTGGATCACAGCTGAAGGAATAAAGGTGCTGCAATGATGTTAACTATGGCCGCTATGGATTTTTCACGAGAAGCTTAATAAACTAAAAACTTTCGTGTCTTTAAAAAAAAATGCAGATCTAAATGCGGTGGTCTTGAGGTGGGGCTGGAAAACCTGCATTTCTAGAAAGCACTCTGGTAATGCCTGTGCTGTCATTGGACCCCACTTGGACCATCAAGATTCTAAGCTAGCTCTTTCATTTCACAAAGAATAAAAGGGAAACTTGGAAACCTGGAAGAGCTTGTTGGGGCAGAGTAAGGACCTGAGCCTTCCTCTTGTCATGGTGTTGCCCTGGCTCTGCACAGATGCTCCTGGCAGGGATAGTGTGTGTCTTAGCAGAGATGGTGATCCCTTCTGGGACCACAGCTTGAGTCCAGGAGCAGGTGGCTTTTCCCCAGATTCTTTGGAGTGGATTGGATCCCCAGAGCTCTTGATGTGAACCAGCAGGCTCTAGCAGCTGAGAATCTGAATGATAGCAAACCACTCACTGTAAGATCCTGCCTGGAATCTTCAAAGGAGGTGGGAAAGGGAGGGTCTGTTGAGCATGTTGTGTATTGAGAGATGTGTGCATCATCAAACGCCAGGCTATTGATGTGACATTTCAGATAGGCAAGTGAGATTTGGAGGGGAGTATATGTGACATCACAATAGAGGGGAATGCATGCTTTTAGTAGAAATCAAGGATCATAGGGTCTTTTCTGGTCTACCTCTATGGGTCCTTGGACAACCGTTCTAGACCCTCTCAGTACAGTCTTATATGTTATCTGCTTGAACCCAGGTACTAGACCACATGCTCTTTTGAAGTTTATTTCAACTCTAAAATTAAAATTGTGGATATTATCTCTCTCTCTCTCTTTCTGTCTCTCTCTCCCCTCCTTCTCTCTCTCCTCTGTCTCTCTATATTCTTCTACTTTTATCTTTGTCATGGTACTTTTGTGATATATATACAGCTGTGTACTGAAGAACTGACCAAAAGAGGCGTCTGGCCTTCCCCCTTGGCTCCTGGGAGGCAATCTCTAGGCAATCCCCTGAAGTGTCCAGCCTGATGTCTTTGTTTGTGTGGTGGCTTTGGCAACTGGACAGTCCAACAGTGTGTTTCATAATGGGGGCTTTGGGACACACCATATCAGTTCTAATCTCCAGAGGAACTGGAGGCGTAAGGCGTAAGATATTGACCTGAGCCTCCACTGAAAGCTGTAGACTTAAAGCCAACCATATGGACTTTAAGTGACTAAGTCATTATGTGACTAAGCCCCAAGGAGAATTCTGGACTCTACAGACTTGGGTGAGTTTCCCTTGTTGACAATACTCTGTGTGCATTGTCTCACACTGTGGCCAGGTGGAGGCAACACCATCCACGACTCCGTTGGGGGAGGAAAAGCAGAAGCTTTGCCTCTAGACCCCTCCTGGATTCTGCCCAACACGTTTCTTCTTTTTGCGGATTTAAATTTGTATCCTTTTGTTACAATAAAGTCGCAAGTATAGTGCCTTCCAGAGTTGTCTGAGTCATTCTAATGAATTATCAAACCTGAGGTTATTTGTGTGAACCCCTCAAATTAGTAGGCAGCTGGTGTGTCATGAGGATGGCATGGATACCCCCAAACTTGCAGCTAGTGTCTGAAGTGAGCAAAGCCTTGTGAGGACTCTCCTTTCAAACTCTGTAGTTGGCTGAACTCTTAACAACAGCAGCGCACCAATTTAGCAAGTATTCTGGGAAAAACAAATAAATACATTAATTCCTTTAACCAAAGCCTTCCTGGTTGTAGAGTGGAATGAAGAGTCTAGGCTAGAGTCTGGTGGATTCAGAGCCTGAACTTTGCAGAAAGACAGCCCCCCAGGTGGAGCTGCGGATTACTACTTTATGGTTGAGGTGGGCATGTTACTTAAATCCCTGCACCCCAGTTTCCCCATCTGTAGAACACACTTATATCGAAGGTGTGTTGAGAGGGTGACGTGACATCAGGTATGTAAAGCGCAGAGTGCACAGGAAGCATTCCACACACGGTCACTGTTGTGGTCATTGCTATCGTTATTCCTTCTGGCTTTGTTGTTGGTGTAATTTCTTTGTTTACCTACTGATACACGAATTACTATTTTGCCTTGTTCAAAATAGTACTTGAGTGACTCAGATAGATGAAAGCAAGATAGCTTGATACAATAAACTGCCAAGAAGTAGGAAATAAGCATTGGGCAGTTAGCAGTGGCTGCTGAAAGGGAAGTGGGGGTCCTCTCTGTGCAGTCTCTGGGAGGCTGGGTCTGGATGAGAGGAAGGTTGCAAGATTGAGTCTGGCTAAGATTGGGAGAGCTGCTGCTTAAGAGATGGTGTCTTTATATCGGAAGTAGAGGTAATCTTGTGGGGGCCAAGAGGTGAGAACAGCAACTCTCCTGGCTTGGAGGAGTTGGGAGCCAGGCCCTGCGTCTCTGGACTAACCCATCCGTCTTTATGTCTTCCATAGATTTCTGTTTGGTAAGCAGAGTGGTCATTAATAGAGGTGTGCACTGTGCTGTAAAGAGCTGGGGGAGAGAGAAAAGGTGGGATTTGGTTTTGGGAACCTTCCATCTCCCTATCATTTCCTTTCTTTTGGTCATCTCAGTATTGCCAAGTCTCTCCAGAAGCTCTTTAGTCTGATTCGTTACCTGAGAACTAAGATATTTACTGATATAGGTACTAGACATTGCCCTTCCAAGATTTGTATTTTTATGAGAGGGAGGAGTTTCTTTATAAGCAAAAGAATGAAACTGTAGTGATAAGATATGGTGATAAACTTCACTGATAAACAAAAAGTGAGACTTAAAACATTAACCTCACAAGGCCAGGTGTGGTGGCTCATGCCTGTAATCCCAGCACTTTTTGGGGCTGAGGTAGAGGATCCCTTGAGGTCAGGAGTTTGAGACCAGCCTGGGCAACATGGTGAGATTCTGTTTCTACAAAAAATACACAAATTAGCCAGGTGTGGTGGTATACACCTGTGGTCCCAGCTGTCCCAGCTACTTGGGAGGCTGACGTGGGAGGATTGCTTGAGCCCGGGAGGCGGAAGTTGCAGTGAGCTGCGATTGTGCCACTGCACTGAAGCCTGGGCGATGGAGTGAGGCCTTGTCAAAAATAAATAAATAAATAAAAAGTAACCCTACAAAACAACAGAACTCCTATCCCCAAACCCTCCAGTCACATCTTAGAGAACTGCTACTTGAGAAGTTGTTACTGAACTCTCCAGAGTCTACAGTTAAGAGCGGAGTCCTGAATCAGATGCTCATACCTGAATCATGGCTCTGACACTGACAAGCAGGTCCCTGAGCCTTTCTGTGTCTTCGTTTTTTATCTGTAAGATGGAGATAACAATAGTGACTATCTCATAGGGTTGTTAGGAGGAATAAATGGCTTTCTAACGTAAAATATATTGACTGGGCACAGTGACTCATGCCTGTCATCCCGGCACTTTGAGTGCTGAGGCAGGTGGATCATGAGGTCAGGAGTTCGAGACCAGGCTGGCCAACATGGTGAAACCTTATATCTACTAAAAATACAAAAGTTAGTCAGGTGTGGTAGTGGGCGCCAGGAATCCCAGCTACTTGGGAGACTGAGGCAGGAGAATTGTTTGACCCTGGAGGCAGAGGTTTCAGTGAGCCAAGATTGCACTACTGCATTCCAGCCTGGGTGACAGAGCAAGAAACCATCTCAAAAAAAAAAAAAAAAAAAAAAAAAAAAAAAGCCATTATATTTTGGTGGCTGGTGGTGTTTTAGTTAAAAAAGAAACCAAACAAATAAAAACACTGTATTAGGACCGTTCAGTCTTTTGATCACATAATACTTGGATTGCACAAGTTGACCACTGGCATCTTAGGGTCTCTCAGAGTTTTAACCCATGGGCCAGGAATCAGGCAAACAGATAAAAACGTGGAAAACAATGTCTTTTTTTGATTCACGGAGTCTGATTAGCAGTGGGAATGTGCATGGAACTGATTCTGTTTGGTTAAATAATGAAAACCAACATTCTTTTGCATTTGGTCATAATATATTTGAGGCACTCGGGGTCAGCAGTTTCTGGTTTGATGGTGTATGTCTAGATTTCCCCAGCCTTCTCTTTGAACTTGACCTTCAACCGCTGGATCTTGAACCAGAAAACAGTTGAAAGAGCATAGTGGAGAGAGCCTGGGATCAAGCATTAAGACTGAGCTATGTGAGTCTGGATCCATCACAACTTTTACGAGCCTCAGTTTCTACATCTCGAAAATGAACACCATAAAACTTCCTTCACAGGGCTGTTAGGAGAACTAAACGAGATGATGCATTTGGAATGTTTTGGAAATGATTAAGCGTAGTGCAAGTGTCTATTGTTGTTTTGCTTTGAAATGTATTGACTCATGTCATTGCTCCTAGAAGGAGGCCCAGACGGGTTCAAACCCTTGCCCAAGATGAAATAGAGGACGTGACACGCCTTAGGGCTACTGTTGGCTGAGCTTAGCAATCACATCCCTGTCTTGTCCAGCATGTGGGCCTGCTTGCCTTCTGATCAGGAGCAGACGTCCGTCTTCAGTCTGTGAGTTTTCTGTCTGCTTGGCTGAAATGTAAGGATCTGTATTATGTGTTTGATTAAGTTCCATTCTGTGTTCAATCATCGATTAATTTTGTGATCAATTAAGTCATGGAGGTCTAGTGTTTTCATGGATTGGGCACCTCTGGTTCTACCTGTCTCAAAGAGAATTTGGCAAATAAAGACAACTAAAGGATTGAAAGTAAAAGCACTCCTGGTTAGGTTTTTCCATTCCGGAAGCAGGATAGTATGATCACTGAATGCAGGTCCCTTTGCACTCTGGGCCTCACTTTTCTCATCTGTAACTTGAGAATAACAATAGTAAACTGTAAGGATGGAGTGACTTGATCACGTGAAGGACTTCATTATAGTTCCTGGTCTGGGTCAGTGCTCTGCAGGTGTTAGCCGCTGTGGAGTAGGACATACTTTGTATGCCCCCTTTGAAAGCAAGATTCTTGCAGGATATTTCTTGCAGAGATGTTTGGGACCCTTTGGTTCTTGTTTTTCTGTAGTATTTTCCTGTAAGTCACTGGGAAATGGAAAATCAGTCAAGCACTACCAGTCTTTGTTAAAAAGTGTGGGAAAATGGTGTTTAAAGATAAATCCCCTTAATAAAACCCTTCCCTGACCATCTTTTCCTAAAGCCTCAAAAGCAGGTTTGTATTTATATGGACCTAGAGGGAAAAAGGGCCTTGTGTTTGAGTTAACACGTATAATAATTTATTCTGTGCCAGTTGCACCATGACAATTGAAATCTCCTCTCATGTTCTAGAACAGATGGACAATGTCATGCTACTAGGTTGATCAGTTAGTTCTACTTTTTGTTTATAAAGTTTGTCTTCTGAAGTGCTGCAAGAGGCACTGTCTATCCTCTGACCTGCTCTGTACAGTTTAGTGCAGGCAGGCAGCTTCCCATTTTGCAGAGTGGGAGACCAAGACTCTGAGGTACGTTTATTGGCCATTTTCACCACGAGTACTGATAATGACTGCATTATTTTGAGACTAGTAAGGACAATTTTGGACACTCCTTGCTGGATAGAAATTCTACTTGAAGGAACCTGGGAAGGTTTCCTAGGAAAGCACGCTGGCCTAGACCTGGTTTAGGAAGGTTCAGTGGATGTTCATTATGATCGTTTGCAGGAAAATTCAATTGATGTGGTACTTTGAACATGCCACCCTAAGAATACGAATGTTGACCCCAGACACTTGGAGTCTCAGCTTTTTGCTGGAGCTAGGCCTTCTTGCTGAGTTCAGAAGGACAGAAAACAGAGCCTGGTGAGCAGGGTACCAGGAGCTCCGGGTCTGCGTGGCTGCTGGCTGTAGGGCAGGGTTAAGGGCATGTGCCTTGGGAGGTTTGTGCCTGATGCAACAATGAGGTTTCCAAGAAAGCTTTCCATTGCTCTATTATTGTTCATAAAGAAAATAAAGATTTTTTTTTTCCAACACACAGGTAGAATTTGTCCAGTAGAACTCAACACCCTGCGCCAAATAGGAGGGAAAGAATATCCTAGTGATTTCTTACTGTCTTATTGATGATTGTAGTTGCGGTTCTGAGAGTGGCGTTGCCTGGGATATGGCATAGTGCAACATTCTAGGAAGTGGTGGGAACATTTGGTATTAGTGTTGGCATTCAGATCCAGGAGCTGTGTCAACACTGGGGTGGTGACATTCTCTTATCTGTTCACTTAACAAGCTTCCTCCCTACCCCATTTACTCCTCATACTTTCCAGAAGAGATGCTATTTTCTGAGAGAATGTTTTCAAACATCTGAGGATCCAGTGATAGAGGCTGTGGTGGGCTGCCCAGATCCCTGCTTCAAGACCAAGGTACCCATTGTCCCAGCTGCCCAGGGAGAGTCAGCTGCTGACGGCCCACAGCTGGACTTCCTCTGGAACCAGCCCTGGCAGAAGGAAGTGGCCTTACCCAGTCTTACTCCTGTTCCTCTGGGGTACCCTGCAGCCAATTAGCTGACTTAGGAATGAAAAAGCTGGGCTCCCTTGCCCTAACCTGGGACAGCTCAGAAGGGCATCCCACCTCCAGAGCTCCCCAAGGGAAGGAGGAAGGCTCTGTTACAACTGCACCACACTTCAGCGTCCTCACCTACCTCTTCCTGCTCTCCCTTCTCCCTGCCAAGGGGTGTTCCCAGGCATTCCCCAGATTGCTCTGGATCACAGGCTCTGGCACAGGGTCTGGTTCCAGGGAATTTGATGTTAGGTAAGTCCCTTGGCGCCATGATTAGGGATGATGCAGTGTCTCTGACATTTTCTATTTTTTCTAGAAATGCTCCTTTGTCATTTTTTTCCAGCCATGATCTCGGGGGCACGGACTTTTTAACCCATCTAGGTCAAAATTGTTTACATGCATATATCTACATGTCATGCAGATGGAAAATCTGAAACGACACCCTCTGAGGTGTTCACAATTATGGTAGGAAAGGAAGTGAAGAGTGAACACCTATTTTTAACTAAATACTTCCATATTGTTTAAATAGTATAATGAAAATGAATTACTGTATCACCTGTATAATTACTACTGTTTCTTACATTTTGGCCTATTTTAGAATCTGAGGGTGATCATCGCACCGAGCCATGTGTTCACTGTCCCCAACCTTGTCCTTTCTTCCTCCCCACCTCCCTCTCATTCTGTGGAGGCTCCGTGCAGCTGGCCCTGAGTGTTGGGGCAATGGTGGGGTGAGAGGTGGGGGAGTAAGGATGACCCCCAACCACAGGGGTTGGGGGTCACTTCTGCTATTTGTGTATTGAGATGAGTGAGAGCACAACAATAATCTGTACCCCTTGCCATGATGAATTGATGAAACTTGCCTATTACAGTATTAGAGGAAGTGTTTCCTATTTAGTTATAGTAAATAAGAAGGGCTTCCCTTCTTCCTGCTGAATTCCATGTAGAAGCATGAGAATTTAGTGCAAAGTGAGCACTGCAATGTGGCTCTGTCTTTCCAGATCTTTCATGGTCCAGAAGACCATGTCTGGCCCCTGATCTACTGATGAGGGATGGTTAGGAGGAGAGGCGCGGGGATGGCTGCCTTTCTCCCTGAAAATTGGTTTCAGTGTTTAGGAATAGAAATGCTGGTCTCCCTTGCCCTAACTGCTCAGAAGGGCATCCCACTTGCAGAGCTCCCCAAAGGAAGGAGGAAGCCTCCCTTTGGCTTCCTCTTATTTGGTTTTGGAACCTATCTGTAATTCAGGGTATCAAGGTCTGACCCTTTTCAGTTGGGGCAAAGACAAGCTGTTTTCACTTTGAGGAGGAGGAGAGGGGTGAACTTTCATATTCACTCTCTCTCCCACCATTCTGTGAGCGCCAGTCTTCTGTTTCTCTTTTCCAAGTAGCGCTGATTACCCAGAGCACAAGATGTGAAAGGACAGGCAGGCCACAGACATCAAATCTGTTACAGTCACTTGACAATTGAACAGTTAACTCCCCAAATGGAAGCCTAGATCCTATACTTTGTTCTAAGAAAAGCTACCATCCACCCCCATGCCTCAGTTTACTCATGTGAAGCGTTGAAGTTACAGCACTGAACAGAGACTAGAGGGGGTGGGTGTTTGCTAAATGGGACCTGGGGCTAATCTTTCTGATCTGTCCTGCCTCCCTCACAGGGCTCTTCAAGGCTCAATTGGGTTAATCAATGTGGCTATATAAAGCAGAATGTTTGTAAATATAAGACGGTCATTAATTTAAAGCAAATATATGGTTTATTTGCTTTAAATAAGCTCTTCAAATAAACATCTTCCTGGAGATCAAATGCTAAAGTGCATATTACCATGATTGATAGACGTGGATAGAAAGAGACTACTTTGTCCTGGGGCACTGTTTTCCAAAATGTGTTCCAAAGAACCCTAGGCACGAAAGATGTTGCTGTAGAAAAAAAGCTGTGTGTATGTGTGTGTGTGTGTGTGTGTGTGTGTGTGTGTGTGTGTATTTACGTGATCAATGAGTTTGGGAAGCAATGCATACCAATTTGGGAGAAGGAGGCTATGAATGTGAATTCTTAGGAGAGAATAAATAATAAATTATGCAGTTATTAAAACAATGATAAGTGCCACAAACATGACAAAATCTAGAAAACAAATATATTTTTCCTCATTAATTGTTTGACATATTTCTATAATACTTTTCCTTCTAAATTTTCAGTTATGCACTCTTTGTTTACCTCTTCATATGACAGCAATTTTGAAATCTTTTCTACAAGGAGGCTAGAAAGGTAATTTAGTCTTTCCCTAACATGACTGATGAACATTTGTTTTTTTATTATTAATAATTAAGAAAATATCAGCTTTGTTGCTTGTTATTGGTACTATCATGTGATGTTTTAGGACTGTTGACAAATTTGGGCCATTTATCAAGCTTCCTTCATAGGTGAGCTGTGAGATTTCACAATGTTCTGAGTTTTCTGGTGCAGTAATTTATCTCACCTATTCTTTAAACTGATGACCCTCATTAACCAGGCTTTGAAAGGGCCTCATCTAGAGAGGAGCATTGACATTTAAGCTTTATTCCCGTCAAGGTAAATTTGCCCCTGTACAAAACATCTCCTACCCCTCAAGTATTTATTCAGAGAAATTTCAAACGTAAGGAAAAGTTGGAAGACTAGTACAATGAACACTTATATACCGCTCACCAATAGACATTTTGCTACATTTGTTTGACCTCTTTCTCAGTCTCCACCTTTCCTCCTCTCCTGTCTACACACACATGCACCCACACACACACGCCGGAAACACATCACACAACACACACACACCACACAGAAACTTGAGTTCAGGCTATGTTTTCTAGGAAGGAGGACAATTTTGTATATAGCCATAATACAATTATAATGTCTCATAAATTTAACATAGATATTATAATGTTATCTAATAAATACTCCATATACTATATTCTTATTTACTAATTGGTATCGAAAGGTCCTTTGTAACCACTTCCCTTCCCTCTCTTCCCTTCCTTTCTCTTCGTTTGTTTTCCCTTTTCTTTTCCTTCACTTCCTCTCCTCGCCTTGTCCTATCTATTAATCCTTACTTTTTGGTTCACAGTGCCCCATGGTCACATTGCTCTGTTTTACCCTCAGAGCTGGAATCAGCCATTCTCTCCAAGGAACCCTGGTTCAAGGATTCCTGTCAAAAACCAAACACCTGTTCACATGTGGCAGATGTTGGGACATTATACTGTGAGGTGAACACCATCCTGTTACCTCTGGATCCTGTGCCCCTCTCCCCACTTGGTGAGCCAAGTCCTTGGGCTTGCTACTTAAGTATCAGGGAGGCCATTGATGCTGGTGACAGCTGGAGACTTTTTGTCAGATATTTGAGAGGTGCAATTTGTCCCGTGGAAAAAGGCCGAGTCCGCACACCCCAGCCTTCTCTTATATACTCCTCCTGTGGTTGGGGAGTGGGATGAGGAGAGAGTAGACCACAGAGACAGCCTGTAGCAAAGGAAGAAGAAATTTCTGGAAGTTTTTTTATATCCAAATACTACTCCTCCCTGTCCAATGTCCAAGTCATTGTTTAAGGTCCAACCCAGTGTCATCTCTTAAAGCACCAGTATCACGTGTTTAGATAGCTGGGAAGTCAGTCTCCATCTGCGTCTCTGGACCCTATGGTGGGAGCCTATGAAGAACAACCCGAAGCTCTGCCAGGGCCTTCAGCTGTGGGTTTGGACATTGTCCAAAAAGAGCAAAAAGTTTCCCCTTAAAACCTCTGGGAGGACAGCCTTGGAGACCTGAAAACACATCCTGAGCTAGGGAGAGTCAGCAGGCCTGGGCCCTGAGGGGCAGCCAGGGGTGACACCCAGGGTGCGTTACTCAACTTGCTTCCTGGCATCACTTCAGAGGCATTAATATGTTTCTTTCGAGAACTGTCCTTTGAAAGAACTCCTGGAGTGGAGCTGATTCTGTAAACCTGATGCTATCTGGAAACCGGAGGACCAAACAAGCAGCCTGAGGAGGCCAGGAACCCTGGAGATGGACCCAGGTATTAGTTGAAGTGTCCAGGAGAGGCCCCAGGGAGACGTGATGAAGTGGGACCGGATGTGACCACTACTGAGAGCTTCTGGGGTTGGGGAGGGACAGGGCAGGAGAAGCCCCTCCCAGGGGCTGCTGCAAGTAGGAGCCTGCGCTGAGACCAAGGGCTCTGGCAGGAAGCCCTTCCATAGAGACAGGATTTTCCATCTTTCTTCTATAAGCGGTTGAAGGAGGAAGTTGGAAAATGAGGTAACCTTTCTCCAGTGCGATCTCTTCACCTGCAAAGCAGAGGATTAGATGACTGGTTTTCATGCATTTAAAAAAAAAATCAGCAAAATGAGACCTTCTGTGGAAGCCCAATCAGGTAGAAGTGCAGCTGCTCTATTTGAAGAGGAAGTTGGGGCCCCAGAGCCTTCCCAGAAGCCCCCTCTGCCAACCTTCCTCCACCCCTCTGTGGCCCCTGAAGGGAGCTTTGGTTTTCTATAAACAGATTCCATCTGGAATAAAAAACAAAGGTCTGAAAAGTTTTTCTTATTCTAAACATGCAAGTGCAGGCAGAAAATTGATTATTTGGAATCCTGCATGGCATGCGCTTGTGAGGGCTGGTTAGGAGGCACAGGAAGTGCCTTCAGCGTCATGTGTTTAGATAGCTGGGCGGGAGCGCCATCGCAGGACCCTGGAATCGCTAGGACTGTTGGCTCTGTCCAGGGCTAAGTGGACCAGAGAAGCCTGTGTCCTGCGGCTGTGGGTCTTGGCTGTGGCGAGTCAACGGAGCTGCTGGGTCCAAGTCTGAACGTGTCCTGAAATGCCTCCTAAAGGCTTCATTGTTTCTGGTCTGCTTAGCGCAGGTCTGCTTTGACACCGTGTAGAATGGCTATAGGCTTCCTAGAAAATATGAGCAAGGATGGTAGTTTTGAGACACTCTGTCTTATGTAATTCTTGTTGTAGAAGAGGATTCATTCTATGTTTGCCCAAGATTCACAAGGAGTCTGTGCATACTAGGCAGGAATTGACACTTCTGGAAGGTTTTAATTTTCAAAGAACATTCTATGATGTCATTTGATCCTCCCAACAAATCAGAAAAACAGGCAGGGTAGGTATCAGACTCATTTGCAGATAAGCAAACAGAAGCCTAAGAGAGAGTGAGTGGCGTGCTCACACATGGCTGGCACCTGTGAAGCTGGGACTGCATTTTCTGATTCTCCAAGCCAGCCCTAGCTTCCCATTTCTGTGTGGATAGTGTATCAAATGCAGGTGGTTAGAGAACAGTTTTGTTGCTGTGGCTTCGGTGAGGAAGATCAGCCACGGGCATGGTTAAAGGTGGAATTAAGACCCCTTACCAACTCCACTGAGTAACTGCTCTAGGCTTCAAAGGCCACTACACATTTTGAGATCCAAATGGGGAGAGTAGTACCTACCCCCACTCCTGCCCAGGCTCCAGTTGTAATTGCTTTTCCTGGAGCTTCCCGGGGCAGCAGGATGTGGCAAGAGTCTACAGACATGAATGTTACTCCTGACTCTACGGCTGCTGGTTCATGTGTCTTGGGCAACTTCATTGAGCCTCAGAGGACATTGAACTACAGCAGTGTTTCTCAAAGTGTTGTGCTTGGGCCACCCGTGACAAAATTTCGTGTGTGTGTATGTGTATTCCCAGGCTGCTCCCCACATCCACTGAATCAGAGTCTCTGGGGCTGGGGCACCTTCTCCTTTGGTGATTCAGAGGCACACTCAGGTTTGGCTACCACTAGGCTAGAGACTCCCCAAGTATCCTTCCAAATTAATTCCTCCTTTCTGCAATAACCCTCTTCCTTGACTCTGGGTGGGCTGAGATTTTTGTAGCGAAGGGTAGCACTTGATTTCACAGTACATTTAAAAAGCTGTTTCAGGCAGGCTTGCAAAAACCTGAGAGTCCAAGGGGGAAGTTGCAGAGTAGGGGGTGCAGGAGTCGGTGTGGAGTGAGAAGGCACTTGTGTGCCTGTTTCAGAAATGAAGATAACTTCCTAAACTCTGCTCATGCCAAGCAAAAGTATGGGGATTGTTTTGCCTCTTACTAAAGACAAAACAAATCACTGTTCCAGGGAGATACCTCTTGCCTTTTTTTTTTTTTTTTTTTTTTTTTTTTTTTTTTTTTTTTTTTTTTTTTTTTTTTTTTTTTTTTTTTTTTTTTTTTTTTTTTTTTTTTGCTATCCTCTGTCTAGTTCTTCACGATTCGGGTGTTGACCAGGACTTTCACCTGGGAGAAGGGTTCATTCTTCCTTCCATTTCCCTGGGAAGAACATGGCTGAAACAACTTACTGTTCAGACCACAGAAGTGAGACCAAACACACTGAGATGAGGAAGAGGTCAGCAAAAGAGTCACATTTTAAAATTTAAAATATGTGCGATACTTATTATAATTGTTCTGTGCACTCCTATGGTATGTTAAAAGATTTCACACTTTATAAGGTCTGGTTTCCAAGCTGAGTATGATATTGTCATATACTCAAGCTGCATATAAAAGCGGCTGTAACAGCTTAAAGAGCTAGTCTTAGGAGTAGACTTATAGACCAGTGTTAGATAGTTTATGCTTATGGATTTGAATTTGAATATTTTAATACACCAGAGTTGATAAAGTCATCAAAAGTGTCATGGTAAAACCAATTCCTAAGAGGAGGTCATTGTCTTAAAAAATGATTAGCATGTATAGCTTATCTGGTAATGTAAGTTTTACTCACCCAAGACTACAGAAGCGGTAGTTTTGTGATACCAAAAAAAATGTGTTACCTGTACAAATTTAATGTAAAGTGCAAATAATGTCCCTATGTGAGTGGGACATCATGCAGATAACTTTTGGTTATCCAAGGCCTCTTGTGTAATTTAGAAAGTTATTTGTTGTTAGCAAATACTTGTAAATTATTACCAGCTGCCGTGAACTAACTTTTAGGTACACTGTTTTCTGTGAGACTCAGAGGTGCTCATTTGGGAATGGTTTCTGGTCAAGAAGTATGCATGATCCATTGGAACAGTGGGAGGTAACATTTGGAACAAGAAAATAAAATTGGCCAGGTGCAGTGGCTCATGCCTGTAATCCCAGCACTTTGGCAGGCAAAGGCTGGCAGATCATGAGGTCAAGTGATTGAGACCATCCTGGCCAACATGATGAAACCCCATCTCTACTAAAAATACAAAAATTAGCTGGATGTGGTGGTGTGTGCCTATAGTCTCAGCTACTTGGGAGGCTGAGGCAGGAGAATCGCTTGAACCTGGGAGGTGGAGGTTACAGTGAGCTGAAATCACACCACTGCACTCCAGCCTAGAGACAGAGCGAGACTCCATCTCAAAAAAAAAAAAAAAGAGAAAAGAAAAGAAAATTGACCCCCACCAATGTTCTGGGTCTTTTGTTCTTATTCTTCTTAACTCTTCAAAGATCATACACAGTGGATCTCAGGTCAAAGCTGCAAGTTGTTTCAGTATCCTGGGATCTTCTGTAACAGAGCCAAGATTTGAGTTTTTTCTGAAATGGTAGGCTTATTCTCCGTGGCTCTGTATCTCTCTCTGTCGCCATTCCAAGGTCCACCCATGAACAGCCTCATTGCAGCTGCCAACTCACCAGCCAGCCTATTGAACACCGGCCTTTATAGTGAAGCAGGCGCTTGACATTCCAGCCCTGTTTCCCTGCTGCTTTCTCCCATCCAGCACTACTGAAATAACTGTTCATGTGAAATGGAAATATCTAGAAAGAGGCCTATAACTCTGAGTCAATGGGGAGCTACCTGGGATGTGCGTTAGCCCTGCAAGTGGTAGTGTAGGGAGAGACTCATCCTGCCGGGGTAGCTGTCTCCACGTGAAACATCTTGATTTGGGTTTACTATAGTTAGATTATTTTGCATATTACTGTTCTTTATTTCAGAATCATGCCTACTTAAAAATAATTGGGAGTTACTAGGTTTCTATTTCTTTTTCATTATAAAGACATAGCATTACAGATATTTTGAAAAGTAAAGATAAGGGAAAATATCACTCGTGGTTGCTCACACAATTATTATTTTTGTTTATTTCCTTCCAACCTTTTTAAAAATAAGTATGCTTTTATCTAGTTGTAACCACAGTGTCATACTATTTCCAGTTTCTTCTCCCACTTAGCATGTGTCATTTTGCATTTTTCCATGTTACTGTGTGGTCTTTATCCTCCTAATGGCTACATGATGGTCCATGGCTGTGTATCATAATTTACTTAACCATTTACCTACTGTAATCATTTTGATTGCTTTGAATTTCCTAGTCTTATGAGTCATATTGTGATGGGCATGTTTGTGCATATTTTTTCCCCATATTTGTATTATTTGTTGCGTTTTTTTAAAAGGGTCATTCAGGAATCAGGATATTTGCTCAACAGTAGGCATTGCATTTGAAACTAATGAGGAAAAGGGGCTTTATAGAAAGAATAATTACAGTGGGAAAATGGGGCATTATTTAACAATTTATTGGGTCTTCACTATCCCATAAGTTGAGGAGAAGGTGTAGCATTATGATATTAGCACAATCATAGGTGTTTAGACACCTTAAAAGTACCTGTGATTTATTCAGAGGTCCTGGGGTGTTGTAAGGACTCTTCTGTCCTTTGCAACATGCTTATGTGCTTTAGTGCTGGTTGTCATTGCTTTATTGCAATTTCACTGCCATATGCAGATATATAAGAGGCTATGTGCAAGGGTGTTAAACAAGGCAATCAGAATATTCTTTGGTCAACATCCTCCAGGAAGGATGTCAGTGATATCCTATTTATCTGAACTTCACCTAAGGTGTGAGTTTTGTGGTTATAAAAGGAATATCATTCTTGTCTTCTTCTTTTTTTTTTTTTTCTCGAGATGGGGTCTTGCTCTATCACCCAGACTGGAGTGCAGTGGCACCATCTCAACTGACTGCGACCTCCACCTCCTGGATTCAAGCGATTCTCCTGCCTCAGCCTCCAGAGTAGCTGGGATTACAGGTGCATGCCACCATGCTCAGCTAATTTTTTGTATTTTTAGTAGAGACAGGGTTTCACCCTGTTGGGCAGGCTGGTCTTCAACTCCTGACCTTGTGATCCACCTGCCTCAGCCTCCCAACTGCTGGGATTACAGGAGTGAGCCACCGCACCCAGCACATTCTTGTCTTCTTTTTTTTTTTTTTTTTTTGAGACCGAGTCTCCCTCTGTCACCCAGGCTGGACTGCAGCTCACTGCAACTTCCACCTCCCAGGTTCAAGTGATTCTCCTGCCTCAGCCTCCTGAGTAGCTGGGACTACAGGTGCCTGCCACCATGCCTGACTAATTTTTGTATTTTCAGTAGAGATGGGGTTTCACCATGTTGGCCAGGATGGTCTCTCCTGACCTCGTGATCCACTCGCCTTGGCCTCCCAAAGTGCTGGGATTACAGGTGTGAGCCACTGCACCCAGCCTCTTGTCTTCTTTAATGTTGGTAATATGGCACCTAGAGAGCATACCACTGAAGGCTATGATCCTCTACTTTATATTTCTGAGGCATTGGATGTATTGGCCACTCGCATGCCCAACTTGAGCTTGTAATTACAATGACATTCTCTTTTTTAAGGTTTGTGAAGGTTTTATTTAATGAAACATGCTTAAGACTAATGAGAACACATTTTTGTCCCTCATTCTACCTCTTTGTTTTCTCCATTGAACTTCTTGACCTTAGAGTGAATGTGAAAGGGTGAGTTTTGGGAGGCTGGGAACCAGGGTGCATAGTAGTGGGTCTATGTGAGCTAATAGCAAGGAAGAAAAATCAGCAATGCATTTTTTAAATGGGAGAAAAATCAGGAAAAAGGCATGCATAAAGGATTTATCCTTTCCATGAAAACATTGATTAATGAAATCTAGTATAAACAGGTGTCATGCCCTTTAAATATTAGATTTCATTACTTAGTGGATGGTAGGCTTCTGAAAGGGGATACCCTGTCTCTGCTGGCTCTTTATGGACACAAATGTTTCATGCCCTTGCAGTGATCAAAGATGCAAAAGCCTTGGGTAACTGAATCACAGGACAGGGTGAAACATTGTGCTGGACAGATGTGTTGTCAGGAAGGGGCTTTGGTGATAAAAGGGACAGCTGCCCTCAGGATGAGGGTGGGGGAGAAAGGAGTCAAGCAAGAGGGAAGGAAGTATGCAAGGGAAGGTGACCCAACCACACGAAGCCAGCCACTTGGGCCCCCAGCTGGGAAACTCCACCAGCTTGCTAGCTCTTCCGGTTCTAGTAGGGCTGGCCAGACATCTGGCCTCTGTTCTAATTAAAGTGGGCAACCAATTTGGTGGCTGCAGTGAAGAAAACGGCAGTGAAATCTTGATGGCTGCAGGGTCATAATAAAGCCCTATACAACTTTTCAAGACTGAGGCATTGCCAAATTATTTTCATCTCCTAAGGGCCATTCAGTTCAATTCTGCTTAGATTTATTGAGTGCCAGCTATAGAGAAAGCCCACATCCCAGCTCCAGGAAGCCTCTATCTATTGAGGAAGTCATATGAGGAGACTATGGTGTAAAAGAAATGAGTTAAAGACCATGATAGAGGCACGTGCAGGGTTCTGTAGGAATGTAACAGAGAAGTAATTTATTCCTATTGAGAGAATCTAGGAAAGCTTCCTGGTGGAGTTGGCATTTGCTCTAAACTGTGAATTCTGAAGTTTGATTCTAGGCAAACATTCTGGAGGATTGTCTTGAGCAGAGAGGCAAATTTCCTGAATGGAATTTCTGGAATTTCTCCTCTCTTTATGGGAGTGAGATAAGAAGTTCATTCTAGTAAAGTCACAGAATTCCCCACATTTCATGGGTGGAAGCTCAGACCCTGTGGCCTCTAAGACTAGGACTTGCACAAATAGAACAAGCCGGGAGCCTGGCTTTTCACCTGACTTGAATTGTTGGAGAAGGATCAGGTTGGCCCCTCAGTATCTGGCTCATGTTTATGCTCCAAATGGTGCATATGGTAACCTGTTACTATCAGGAATAATTAAGCCGCAATATACCCAAGTTCTCTCCCACTAGGTAGTTAACCTGCACTTGGCTCTGTTGGTGGCACTGGCCAGCAGGCAGAGTGACGGCTGCCCACCTCCATGGAAGTGAGTCAGCTGGAGCCCACTTGTTAACCACTTCTTTCCTGTCGGCGCTCCTCCATCCCTCTCCATCCCCTCTTCCTTAAGGCCTCTCCACGTACCAAAAGAATGGCTGGCGAGACTGTGCCAGGGATCAAAAAACCCACTGATTTTATCTGTGTTACTGAAGGCGAAAATGATCTGCTATGTATATTTTATAAGAAAAAGTGTTTTGTTTATAGTTCTGCAGCCAGCCCTCCCTTTCCGACCCCTAATAAGCTCGTGTCAGAACTCTGAAGTCAGTTTGCCGTAATGGTAGCCTAAAGGACATATTTTGTAAAAATGAAAAATGAACATATTATTTATATATCAATAGTGTAAAAAACATTGATCAATGCAAGCAGCCTGCTGTTTTGCTTCTCTACTTCCCCTCCAAACCTCTTTCGCCATCTCCTGCTTCCCCTCCCTTCTTGCCCCAGGTGCTCATGACACTCCTACCGTTTAGAGAGGGAGTTCTAGCCTATCCTGGTCAGTTTGTGCTGGGATTCAGTCTTTAATATGGAGCCTTCAACGGCTGAGGCTCCAAAATGACTCTCTGACAGCCAGCCATTAATTACCATCATCCGCGTCTAATTCATTCATCCCTCTCCCTCTCATGTAGAGGGACAGCTAGGGCTGAGGGCACTCAGGGAAATGTAGGCACGATTCCATGTTCTTTATGCAGAGAGGGCTGCCGGAGACTTTGTTGGATGCAGGGGCTTTAATTGAATTGGCTTGCCAATAAAGCTGTTGTCATTCAGTAAGTGAATTTGTTGTACTACTCGAAGCACAGCTGCTGCAGACAGCCCGGAATTTCCTGAAGGCAAGCCAGGCCCTCGGTTCGCCTGGGTTCTGCCTTTTCCATTGATCCTGAAGGCCATATAGAGTGTCCCCCTCCAGGGCTTGGTTTTGGCACAGATTTGGATGTCATCGCGGAGCACTGGCAGGCTAGGATTCAGCAGGAACCTGGAGAGCCTGTGGGGTGTGACCCTGGGGGTTTACAGGGAAGAGAGAACTCATAGGAATGTCAGGGGTGGAAGCTGTCAGGCAGGAGAGGCCCACCTACCACAATTGGGTATTTTTTCAACCCCCAGAAAGATGCTGCCCTTGGCTCCATCAAACTAGTCACAGGAGAATATCACTTCCCATTGTAAAAAAAGAAATGGAGAATATGACAGTTAATATATCTGTAGAGCCTTGTTTAAGAGGTCGAGCAGTATTGAGAAAATGCAACAACATTAGAACTGGCATTTGCTACTAGGAGATCGCTGGGCCAGAGATGCTCTACCTCTTCCCACAGTTTATAAAACACAAGATTGGCAGGTTGCATGATTTATGATAGCTTTAAAGTAACATCGAGATTAAGGAAAGTTTTTCAAGGGACTGCAGGCCGTTTTTATTTTCTTTATCCAAGTACATGAGTGTAGTGGGTTCAAGTGAGTAAGAACAAGAGTGGGAGGTAGATTTTCATGTTTCTGGTAGTGTCCTTACACTTTAAAATAGATGGGGATTGCTCACTGAGCTCTTCATTCAAGGGACTTTTCCCCTTGTAACTTGGAATGATCTGAGCAGTGCTGGAGCCCTTTTAGAGAGCTACTGTCCAATTGTGGTGGAGGGTTCACAGAACGCAAGGATCCCTGGTCTACTTTCAATTAGTCAGGACTAGAGGATTTCCCAGCCCTTTATACTTTTCTCCAGGATCTGTCCACCTTTTGGCTGTTTTACTGTCTCCTTTACCAGGAAACTGGAGAAAAAGGACCCCATAAGTCAAATGTGGTTTTTGTTTGAACCCTAAAATTCTGACAGCCCAGAGCTCTTTAAAAGAAGCCTATGTATTGGCCCCATTAAAAAATTTTTTTTCACTCTGTTGCCCAAGCCAGAGTGCAGAAGGTACAATCATGGCTCACTGCAGCCTTGACCTCACAGGCCCAAACAACCCTCCCACCTCAGCCTCCCAAGTAGCTAGGACTACAGGCATGTACCACCATAACAGGATAATTAAAAAAAATTTTGAATAGACTGGGTCTCCCTATGTTGCCCAGGCTGGTCTTGAACTCCTGAATTCCTGATCTTCCTGCCTCGACCTCCCAAAGTGCTGGTATTACCAGCATGAGCCACTGTGCCTGGCCTTGGCTCTATTTTTGACATGACAAGTGAGAGTTGGTTCCCTACATCACACATGCAGTTTTGAAGCTTATAAGGAAAGAAGATGGTGCAAGGGCAGATGAGAGAGACTTTGGGATTTGGTATCAACATGAATATCTGGCTGGTGTGAGAGAGAGTGATGTATGTGTAGGTACTCATGTGTGTGTGTGTTC
The DNA here is from genome assembly GCA_004027715.1 of Plecturocebus donacophilus. NCBI lineage: Eukaryota > Metazoa > Chordata > Mammalia > Primates > Pitheciidae > Plecturocebus > Plecturocebus donacophilus. The sequence goes on along the minus strand of PVKP010018256.1, from coordinate 10,140 downwards.
AAGAGAGAGAGAAGTTTGCTTCGATGCCTAACTTTGGCACGAAGTAGAGAAAATGATGCTCCTTACTCTGATAAGTAAGTCTGTCGACCATACTTTTTGCTAGGTACAATCACACCTTTGTAAACTCTTCCCACAAATCAAATCATGACAGAAGATGTGGCCATAGAAACAAAATCATTACTGTTTTGTATCAAGAAGGTGGACCATTCTTAATCAAGAAGTTCAAGTGGAAGGTCCATCTTCTAAAATTTCAGGCTTGTACTAGTTTTTTTTCTCCCTCCAAATGGTTAACTTTTAAAAGTCATAGCCAAATTTAAGATACGTGAGTTGAAAGTGAGGCCTTTTTTTCCTCTTGTCAAATGAGAAGTTTGTCTGTCCAAGCTGCAGATGCTATGAAATGATAAGAAAGAACAAAAAACCCAAATGGAAGTGATTCCTGTGAATGGCCTAAGTGTGCCTTCTCCATAAAAGATTTCAGAGGCTGTCTTCTTCATCTCCTCTGCCTCCGCCCACCCCCCATCTTCTCTTCCTGTGTCTTCTGTTCTTTTTCTTCTGGGCTTTGTATTTTTCCTACTGTTCCCCACTCCTCCTCCCTGGCCTCCCAGTCCTCCCTAGCCTCCTGACTTTCTCTTACTCTCATATTGCTAAGTCTTTTCCTCTGGATTTCATCATATATCAGACTAATAATACTAAAATTTTACTTGTCTTTACACACATGATTTCATCAACCTGCTTCTCCAAGTGATTATTCTTCCTTCCTTCGTGCTGGTGGGGTTTGCGTAGCCGTTCCTCTTTGAGGAGGCCACCATGACTCTGGCGATTTGCTCCGAGACATTACTTTCCACCAACTACCATCTCGGGTGGAAGAGGGAGATCCAGTGTTGAACTTTCTAAGGTAATAAATTCAGGAAACCCCAGCTGAGGCCAACCCATAATATCATTCATTTTTGTTTCTACTTTTCATAATTGAGTGCCTTTTTTTACTTCTCTTTGATAAGTGGAATTAACATCTTCATGTGAACTGGAAACGCTAAGTTGGTAGCAGTCCCTTGAGGATTTTGCGTCTTGCTCTGACACCTTCAGTGACTTCATCAGAATTTAGATGTATTAAGGGATCCAAGGAGTTGCGCTTATGTGCATGAGTTCTCAAGGTGTTTGGAGAGCCTGTTCCTAAGCCAAGTTCTGATGGCCCCTAGGAGAGAAAACTTTTCACATGCCAAATGAACACAGTTTGGTGGAAAAGTTCAGGACAAGCCAGCATAATACTTTAATCATTTTCTAGCCGTGACTCAGCAGTTATGGAACATTATTATGGAAAAGATACTAAAAAATTCTTCTTTTCTGTCTTCCCCTACTTTGGTAAGCATTCTTTTCACTTCTCCTTCCAAGATTCAGAATTCTACTTTCATTCCCTTGTTGCTTTTTTTCTTAAACTGGGGGGTGTCGAGTGAGGTGGTGGTATGCTGGGTGAACCCTGGGCTGTAGGATAAACATGGCAGTTTTTATGGAGCATTTATTTGACTTAAGAATTTTTGTGAAAAATGTAATTAATAGAAAGATCATCACTACATGATGGAGCCCAATGCAAAATTGGCATTAATTTTAAGTAAAAGCAGGAAACTTCAAACTTTTTTTTAATTGTTGTGTTATTTGCTTTTTGAGCCAGAGTCTCACACTGTCACCCAGGCTGGAGTGCAGTGGTGTGATCTTGGTTCACTGCAACTTTCACCTCCTGGGTTCAAGCAATTCTCCTGCCTCAGCCTCTTGAGTAGCTAGGATTACAGGCACCCACCGCCATGTATGGCTAATTTTTGTATTTTTACTAGAGATGGGCTTTTGCCATGTTGGTCAGGTTGGTCTCAAACTCCTGACCTCAGGTGGTCTGCCCACCTTGGCTTCCCAAAGTGCTGGGATTACAGGCATGAGCCACGGTGCCCGGCCAGGAAACTTCAAACTTCTGCTTGAGGTTCTCCAGTTCATCCCCCATCTCATGGTCTCCAGAAGTAGGATTCTGCTCTTCAAAGGGGTGGGGAGCTGCATGACCCTTGAACCAATTACTCAAGTGGATTTCTTATCAGAGCTGAGACAGAATATTTGTCTGACAGTGAATCTTACCATCTTTGGAGCGTGGATCTTATTAGATCTACAGTGTCACTTCAGTCATCCTTACTAAAGGCACGAGACGTTTGCAGTTGTGTTATCTGCAATGTAGGAAGGGCAAAAGGCTTGTATCAATTTTAATTCGTCTTAGTTTATGAAAATGTCTGGAAGTACATATAGGCAACCTGTAGTCATCTGGGGACTTGTCATTTGTGTGTGGATTATCTCAGCTTTTTAAGTTCCACATTTCCGCTTACCTGCTTTTGGACATTTCTTCACTCATTTGGTTATTTGTGATGAGTCCAATCCCAAACACCCAATCTCAGATCAGGCTCAAGGGATATATGCAGAGTATGTGCTCTTGGCGAAGGCCTCCTGATTTCCACAGGGTTTTGACTCCATGCTTGATGTGAAACTCCTTTTCCCGCTGAATCTGCTGGACCAGGCGTGGGTCTCAGGACTCCCTTAATCCGCTGGCTGAAAGCCAGCCTCAAAGCAGTCTAGCAGTCCTCTTAGTCCTTAGCCCCACACTCTGATCTTGATCTGTCAAGTTTACCTTTTGGGACAAGCGCAAGCCCAGATCCTCAAGGAAGAACAGGCAAAGAGGAAATTTCTCTCTGAGGCCAGAAAAGAGTCGATCCAAGATGCCCACCCTTGGCCAGCCCTCAAAGGTAGTGGTCCCAGGCTCTTCTTGCCCCTCTGTGGCAGGGGGAGCTGAGTGAGAAGTATGAATAGATGAAACCTCGAAGAACACCCTGTGGCAGGCATCCACATTTCCTCACCCTTCTCTCCTCACAGGAGAAACTTGGGGGTGGGAGAGGGGGAAGAATTAGGGTAGCAAGGCAGGCGTGTGGGGGGCAGGGTTGGAGGTGTCAAGTGTCTCCCTGCAACTGGAGCATAAGACTAGCATTTTGCCCCCACCAAGGGAAGGCCATGGCTGAGAGAGGCAATGGTATCACATGCAATGCTTCTTTCTTTTCTTTTTCTTTTTTTGGTTCTTAGGTGTGGCAAAATGACTTTGTTGTGGTGGGAGATGAACTGTCATCTCAAGGGACCACAGGAATGCCTGTGCGCTTCCCTGACATGGAGCCCGAAACCCATGTTTGCGCAGTCCTTGAGGAAAGGGTTTGCTCAGCAAATTAACAGTATGAACAAGACTGCAGGAGGGGCCATTTACCTACCTGAGAACAAACAGTTTTCTAGCTCTTTAGCAGTGCCACTTACACACAATTTTCATGTGCTAATGGCAAGTGATTATTACCTAGTTAGTGAACCTACTTGGAAGAAAAAAGTAGTCTTTACTATCCTCTGATTTTGAGACAACTTGCTAACTCAGACTTGCTGGGTGCTCTGAATTAGAGAGGTGCCACTGGAATGTTCTCTCGGATTTTTGGCATTGAGCATGCATGCATGCATGCATGCAAGCAGGGTGCCTTTTCTTCAGAAGAAAAATAAATGACAGCATTCTGTTTTGGGGCTTGAAACCGCATGACTGAAAACATAAAGGTGACAACTGTGATATGCTTTTTTAATAAGGGCAGGGATGTCAAGAGAAACCAGCCTTCTAGGAACAAAACAATACTCTGTCAGGTGCAGTGGACTTAAGACCTTTTTCTGTCTTGGAATAATGTCCTTAAAAATAACCAAATTTTCCATTCAATAGAAAAATGTTCATACCTTCCTCCCCATCAATATGAATTGTTGTCATGGAGCGTGGGGCACTAGCAAGCCATATTGATTTTGGAAATTAAAATGGGAATGTTGAAGAACGTTTTCAAAGAATTATATGGGATTTTAGCCATCTGAATGGCTTTCTTTTTAGGGTCAGTGAGAGTATTCTGGCTAAAATGTAGCCCATTGCTTTAGAAATAGTTTCCTTAATGTCTTTCCTGTCGCCCCTGCTGGGTCTGTGCAGGAAATGTAAACCAACATACAATATGTGTGTTTATTTTCATGTCCCATTTTATGGGAAATTGGATGAGGTATTCCACTGAGGCTTCAGCTGCGATGTGTTGACAATATAGGGGGAGCAGGGCAGACTATTGCTGAAAGAGTTTACAAGGGAAGAAGGGGTTCTGTAACCTTTGAGACCTATGGGGAAGGGCCAGGCCTGCCAGCGAGAACTCCGTTACTCAGGGGCCAGAGGGAGGCATTCAATAATGAAACCGGCTGGTGAGTTGCTCATCCATTAAATGACATCCTCACCAGCCAGCCCCAGTTTCCAGCACAGTTGGGATGTTGTACCACACTTCATTTTGTGGGATGTTATGTCTGATACTGTGTGGTCTTCCTGCCTCTGCTGGCCACAGGAAACTCAGGCTATCAAACACCCAATCCAGAGTCCATAAGGGATCACTCACTGGCTGGGGGGCAGAGTTACCCAGCGGATCCTCACAGGACTGCAGAGGTTAGAGACTGTTAAACCAGTCATATCCTGGCCATGTGCAGGTGGTAGCGAAACTGAACCTTTTCCTGGGATCCTACTGGAAAAGCAATTTAAAAAGTGTCTGGGTAGCATGGGGCCTGCTCAGGGAGTGTGGGTCTGTGTGTTTCCTGTAAACTGTTTGAAATCTTGGTGTTAGGCCCATCTGTAAGACAGTAGTAGGTGTCAGTGGGAATGCAAGTTTTTCCTGCAGAAGAAAAAAGTTAGTATGTTTGCATTTTAAGCTCATAAACAGCTGCAGCCTAGACCGTCATGGCAAGCACGTTGGGGCTGGAGGAGCTGAGTACTGCTGTTTGCTGGTGCGCCACGGCAGTTTCCAAGTTGTAGACTGAAATACTGTATAAATCTCCAATTTCAATAGGACTTTGTTTTGTGTTTCTAAACAAGGAAATTGAGGAGTGTCAAATTAATTTTGTAGTCTTGGTCATTTTTTAATTCCAGTTGGCCAGCTCAGCCTGGATTTGTGCAAATACTGATTCCAGAAAATAGCCGAAGTACTAAACTTTGTAAATAAATGTGTTTATCTTACAAATAGATTCAAGATGAAATACCCAGCACTTTTCCAGGGCATTTCTGTCCCTGCCCATTCGTTTTAGCAGCTTGACCAAACGAATTCTCTTCCCTTAGTGTAATATTTAAATGGACTTCTGGTGTCTGATGCTTTGCCTGCTGCTCCAGGTCCCTAAGAAAGTCATTTCAATAGATTTTGACTAATCTTGCATCTACTATAAAGCCGATCAACTAAACATCCTGGTCACTTCTCTCTAATTTTAGATGAGCCATGTGGAATTATTGGCTTTTGAGAAAATTCATCTTATCAGAGCTGAAAATTTTGGATTTAATTTTTAACAATCTTTTTTTTCTTTCCCAGCAAGAAAAATGAATGAAAAGACAAAAGTGCTGCCATACAAAGTTAGCGAGCTGTCAATAGAGGTATCACCACTAAAAGAAAAGTCCACACTAAACTTTTGGGGGAAGATTCTCACCTCGCCTTTCCTCAACTCCCAGCCTTTCCTCCACTCCACTCATGCCCAATCTGAGAAAGGAAAACAAGTTTGACAAGTATCCTGTCTTCTAGGAATCTGCAATCCAGTTGAGGAGACAAGCTCTACCCATTCAGAAGGTGGCTTGTGTGATTTGGATTTTCTGCTGGGCACAGGATGAGGGGTACAGTGCGCAGGGGGAAAGAGATCCTTATGTATTGGCTGGGGACCAGGACTTGGGGTATTATAATAAGTTGGCCTGAAGGAATAGCGAGAGGTGGGTATGTGAAAAGCAAGGGAGGAGACGCCGATAACAGCATAGAGATGGCAAATACAAGGGAGAAAGTGGCCACAAAAGTAAGCAGTGGAGAGCAACAGGTGGAGTTGCAGGACAGGGCCTTGGCCAGTCTGACTGCAACCCCGGAAAGAGAGAGAATCCTATGGAGAGTGTGGAACTATGGTGGGGTGGCCTGGTGTGTCGGGCCAAGGAGTTTAGATTTTTCATTGTAGCCAGTGGGATGGGGTTGTGGTGAGATCTGGTGGAGGACACAGAAGCCTGAGGCAGAGAGCCTCCTTTTCTCCACACTCTGGGGTGTGGTATGGTGCTTATGTTAAATCATGACATGAGTCACTAGAAGGAGAGCAACCCAGATGAGGGAGGACAGAGAATCTCTCTGAGTTGGGAGTAGGGAGAGAAAGCAGCAGACTGGATTTGGCTGAGAAGATGTCTTGGAAGATGAGGATTTTGCCAGGTGAAAGGAAGTACTAGGAAAGTTACGGTATTTTCAACCATCTTCTACCACAGGAAAATGATTATTAAAGCAGCGCTAGACCCTACCTTGGCTGTCAAGATGCATGAATAAAAATACACTGGTCACCAAATTTACTTCCTGTTCCCTTTCTTCCCGTTCAAAATAGTAATTGATGCTTTCATTTTTTAAAACAGATGTTCTCAATTTTTCAGCATGTTGTGGGGTTGCAGAGTATGCGTGGGGCAGCAGCTGGCGATAACATCTTTTATTTTTTAATTTTTTGGCTGTGGATTGGAGTTAGAGTCAGGATTTAGAAATGGGGAAGCCGTGGCTTGTGGGCCTGCATCCTGGCATCTTACGTTACATCTCAGGTAGCAGTTTGTCCTAATGAATCAAACCCGCCATGCTACTGACAAATAGGAGGTATTTTTATATTATGTAAGTTATACCTAGTTGCAGTAAAACAAAACCAAACCAGAAGGTTTCCTTTTCACCTAATTTCTCTCTCTAGAGGAAACCGCTGTTTTTTTTTTTTTTCTGTTGTTGTTGTTTGTTTTGTTTTTTTTTTTTGAGACCGTTTTGCTGTTGCTTCCCAGGCTGGAGTGCCATGGTGTGATCTCTGCTCACTGCAACCTCCACCTCCTGGGTTCAAGTGATTCTCCTGCCTCAGCCTCCCGAGTAGCTGGGATTACAGGCATGTGCCACCACACCTGGCTAATTTTTGTGTTTTTAGTAGAGACAGGATTTCTCCATGTTGGTCAGGCTGGTCTCGAACTCCCGATCTCAGGTGATCTGTCCGCCTTGTCTTCCTGAAGCGCTGGGATGACAGGCATGAGTCACTGAGCCTGGCTGGAAACTGCTGTTAACAGTTTGATTTATATCCTTTCACATTTTTTCTTTTGCAAATAATAACAGGGCTAATAGCTACCTTTACTGGGGACTCTGTACATGCCAGATACAGTTCTAAGTGCTTTACATATATGAACTGATTTAGTCCCTGTGGCAGTCCTCTGAGGCAGGTATGACTGTTTTCCCCATTTGACAGATAAGGAAACTGAGAAACTGAGATGTTAGGCAATTTTCTGGATCTCATAGGTAGTAGGCAGTGAAGCCAGGATCAATATCCAAGTGTTCTGAGTCCTAAATGTGCTCTTAATTATGATTTTATGCTGCCGCCATGAATATGTATAGTACATATACACATGGCTATATAGCTGTTCTTAAAAAGATGAAATCATAGTATATGTGTTGTTCTGTGATTTGCTTTTTTGATAAACATTAATAATGGGGACATTTTCCCATTTCAGTATATATAAATTTAATTCTTTTTAAAATCTGCATATAATTATACTGATGTAGCATCATTTCCAAAAATGCTTCTCTTCTTGCTAGCCATCTGGGCTCTTTCCAGATTTTTGCTATTATAAACAATATTACAGTGAACATCTCAACAATAGCAGTAGCAACAACTACCATGAATCCCGAATAATGTGCTCACTGTGGGTGGGGTCCTTTTCTAAGCCTTTTCCACGTACAAACTCATTTAAATATACATCTTTATATTAGTGGGCTAGTGTTTCTAGAGGCTAGATGCCTGCAAGTGGGATTGGTAGATTAGAGGCCAAGTGCATTTAAAATTTTGATTGCAATTTTTCCTCCCCAAACAGGCAAGTATTTATTAAATGTCAACTCTAAATGCAACACTCTCTTAGGCATTCTTTGGAATGCAGAAACACATGAGATAGGGGCCCTCCCAGAGGTTTACATGGGTGGAGAGACAAGCTGGTACAAGTTGCCAGGTGATGAAAACAGTCATTCCTCAAGGCAAGGCTGGTGGCATATGCTGGGAGCACTACAGGTATGTAGAGAGCAGGGAGGTCTGTGAGGGACGGAAGGTATTGGGGAGCTTCAGATAGAAGCTGGGGCTGAATGAGGCTTGGAAGGATGGAAAGGAGGGAAGGGGTGGGAGAGCAATCCTGGGGAAGGGCCAAGAAGAACGGGGCTTAGGCGGGAGGTGGTGCAGTTGGAGAATGAGACAGAGTCTGTGGGACTGCCATCCTGACTGAAGCAAAGGGTGTGTTTTGGGAACTGGTCAGCTAGCTGGTCATTAAGAGAAGAGCAGAATAAGAGTAGAAGTGGACATCCACCTGTCACATGTCTAGATCGCTTAATACAAAAAAAAGCTAATCAATGAACAAATAAACCTAATCAATCAGCTTTACAAATGAAGCTAATCAGTTGCTAGACTGTGCTCTATTCTTCTGCCTTGACATAAGAATCTTTGACCTGGAACAGGTTTGAATTTAGAATTTTCCACTCCATGGACTATTGGCACTGGAGGGCGGTGAATTACATTTCCCGATCAGCACTAACAGAAAGAGAATAGAGCTTGTGATAATCAGGCATATTTGCCCTAGTCACTTGTAAAAGTTTTTCTCCTCCATCAACGCTGAAGCACACTGGTGCTGGTGTAGCTGTTTTGAAGAGTAGGAAATCACGGCCAGAGAAGGCAAGCGGGTGCCCCGTTCACACAGAGCTTGAACTTCTCATCTCCGACCTGAAGTTGAGACACTGAAATAGAAGTCTTCTCTTCCTCCTTCCTTACCCTACCCCCAGCCAACAAAGAAAGAAATGCAGGTGCTTGCCTGTAACTTTCTGTTCTGCAATGAACATGGCCTCCCGTGTTTTTGTTTCACTAGCACAATTAAGTCTTATTTCAAAGCTACAATAGGGAAGCAAGGGTGACGGTAAGAAACCCAGAACTTGATGCAAATAATTGAGCCATTTTTAATTTGTTCAGTGTGATCAGGTAGGGGGAAATTCTATATTTAAATATAACCAACCACCTTGAACCCTGTATGGAAGTCACACTGTAAGAAATGTTTGGTAACCCATTGCTGAAGCTGTAAAATTTGTACCTCCCCAAACAAGGATATTCCAAAGTTAAGTTTCTCATGGTGATGTTAACACATCCGCATCACATTGCACATGCTGTACAATTCTGCATCATAAAAAATGGATTTACAAGCTTAACTACTACTCGGGAATATTGCATGTGTGGAATGTGGCTGGGTTAATGTCACTGTGAGACCCTTAGCTGTCGCCAAGGAGGTTTCCTGAGCCTCAGCTGGGGCTGGGGTGGTGGGGGCAGCCTGGAGAAAGCTGCGCTGCCTGGGCCTGCAACTTTGCCTTTGAACAAAAACACCATTTTGGCCTCAAGGATCTTGAGCTCCACAAGCCACAAATCACAACGAGAAAGAAATCAAGCATTAAGGCTTCTCCTAGATTATTACTGACCAGAACGGTCTGGAAATTACAGGATCTTTCTAAGTGTTGGCAGGAGCCTCTGTGAGGTCCAGCAACACAGTGGCACTTGCTTTTACTGCCGCTATTTCTCCGTTTCTGGTTTTACTTGCTCTGACCCCTCTCCACACCACAGCCGGTGTGAGAGCTGCTGTTACCTGGCTTTTCCCAGAGCTGGAGGGAGTCCCTGGGGGAAGAGTTGGGTGGCAGGTAATGCGTGTAGACTGGGGTGTGAGTTTTACTCCAGACTGAAAGGGCCCTGGGATAAATTATACATGTCTGAACATATTCATAGAGGAGGAATTGAGTGGAAATTGGCTTGAGGGGCAGCCAACGAGGGAAAAGCGTGAGGACTGTGTGTGTGTGTGTGTGTGTGTGTGTGTGTGTGTGTGTGTGTGTGTGTGTGTGTTGCTGTGATGATGGGATGGAGGACTTACAGGTCCTAGCCAGCTGCCTTCCGCCTGGTCCATGAGGCAGTGTGGAGACCACCAAAACGACATTCAAGTCTCATGCCAGTTCCGGGAGCCCCATCGGCAACTCTGCCACCTTACACTCATCT
>PVKP010018255.1:0-44582 GCA_004027715.1 Plecturocebus donacophilus | reverse complement strand
GGATTAAAGACTTAAACATAAGACCTAACACCATAAAAACCCTAGAAGAAAACCTAGGCAAAACCATTCTGGACATAGGCGTAGGCAAGGACTTCATGACCAAAACACCAAAAGCATTGGCAACAAAAGCCAAAATAGACAAATGGGACCTAATCAAACTCCACAGCTTCTGCATGGCAAAAGAAACAGTCATTAGAATGAATTGGCAACCAACAGAATGGGAAAAAATTTTTGCAATCTATCCATGTGACAAAGTGCTAATATCCAGAATCTACAAAGATCTAAAACAGATTTACAAGAAAAAAAACAAATAAGCCCATTCAGAAGTGGGCGAAGGATTTGAACAGACACTTTACAAAAGAAGACATACATGAGGCCAACAAACATATGAAAAAATGCTCACCATCACTAGTCATTTGAGAAATGCAAATCAAAACTACCTTGAGATACCATCTCACACCAGTTAGAATGGCAATCATTAAAAAATCTGGAGACAACAGATGCTGGAGAGGATGTGGAGAAATAGGAACACTTTTACACTGTTGGTGGGACTGTAAATTAGTTCAACCATTGTGGAAGACAGTGTGGCGATTCCTCAAGGACCTAGAAATAGAAATTCCATTTGACCCAGCAAGCCCATTACTGGGTATATATCCAAAGGATTATAAATCATTCTACTATAAGGACACATGCACATGAATGTTCATTGCAGCACAGTTTACAATAGCAAAGACTTGGAACCAAACCAAATGCCCATCGATGATAGACTGGACAGGGAAAATGTGGCACATATACACCATGGAATATTATGCAGCCATAAAAAACAATGAGTTTGTGTCTTTTGTAGGGACGTGGATGAAGCTGGAAACCATCATTCTCAGCAAACTGACACAAGAACACAAAATCAAACACCGCATGTTCTCACTCATAGGTGGGTGTTGAACAATGAGAACACATGGACACAGGGAGGGAAGCATCACACACTGGGGTCTATCAGGGGGAAATAGGGGAGGGACAGTGTGGGGTGGGGAGTTGGGGAGAGATAGCATGGGGAGAAATGCCAGATATAGGTGATGGGAGGCAGTAAATCACACTGCCATGTGTGTACCTATGTAACAATCTTGTATGTTCTTCACATGTACCCCCAAACCTAAAATGCAATTAAAAAAAAGAATGATTTTTAAAAAGCAGCTCCCAATTTAAATCTCTGGAAATTGTCTAATGGAATACAAAAAATCTAACCTTGGTAGGAATGGTGAGAGTCTGGGGCACTAGTGTCACGACTTCCTCCTCCCTCTCCTGACGTTGGCTCAGGGTGATGGATACTTCACTCCTGGTAGCTGTGAGATGGAAGATGGGGCTCCCTCTCTCTCTAGCTCCAAGTCAAGGACTAAGATATATCTCCAGGAGACAAAGTCTATTAGCATTTCTCATTCTCCCACAGATCCATATTGCAGAGGGTAAATTCCAAGTGAGTGCAGCGGAGAAGTGGGGGTGGAGGGAAGGTCCCTTCTTACACCCAGCCTCTACTTATAGGGAAAAGTCTCCACTCCAGCCATGGCAGGCTGTGAGTATTGAATACTCTGATGGCAACACCCCTCACCCTGCCTTGCTGGCAGGGTGGAAATTCCACCCCAAGAGAAGCAAGCCCAGCAGACCAGAAGTTATCACTCCCACCCAGCACCTGGCTTGTGAAGCAGGGCGTGGCTATGAGAGAAGTGGACCACTGTCCCTACCTCTCACTTGGGGCAGTGACTACTCAGAGATCTTGCCCAGAGAGAGGGGCAATCAATAAGAAGAGAGAGCTATAAAGCTCTTCCAGAAGGAACTGACTTTAAAGCAGTGTGAAAAGTTTCAAACTTAAGAGTGCTCTTGAAAACAGTGGAGATTTTGGTGATAAGCAATTAAGAGGAGGCTAGCAAGTCCAGAGGAATAAGAAACTGAATTATAGGCCAACTAGTTTATAAGAAAAATAAACAGCTAAGAGGAACCCTCTTTCAGCCAGAACATACCCCAGAGACTGACCTATGAAGGACCCTAAATTTGATTAGATCAGATTCTGAGACAATTCATGACACCAAAGCACTGTCAAAACCAATACAGCAGTTAACTGGTAATTAATGGAGTCTAAAGACCTGCATGTGATGCCAACAAAGGCATACAGCTTAACACAGAGCTTAGGGAAAGAGATATTCCAAGAAAGTTTTGTTAAAACCACTGTTGGCCAGGTGCAGTGGTTCATGCCTATAATCCCAGCACTTTGGGAGGCAGAGGTGGGAGGGTCTCTTAAGGTCAGGAGTTCGAGACCAGACTGGCCATCATGGTGAAACCTCCTCTCTACTAAAAATACAAAAATTAGTCAGGCATGGTGGCACGTGCCTATAATCCTAGCTACTAAGGAGGCTGAGGTAGGAGAATTGCTTCAACCCAGGAGGCAGAGGTTGCAGTGAACTGAGATTGCACCACAACCCTCCAGCCTGGGTGACAGAGCGAGATGAGACTTTATGTCAAAAAACAAAAACAAAACAAAACAAATAAACAAAAAAATCACTGTCACCCCAGGGTGACTGTGCATATGCCCACGAGTGTCATGTGTGTGTGTGACTGAGCTGCCTGTGGAACATTAGAGGCTTCATATTGCAGGGAAAGGGGACTAACATAGTCAGTTAAGTCACTAAATAAACAAATGAATAAACAACACAATCATGAGCTTTGACTTGTGTGTGCCAGTGTCAGGGTGATAAATAATCAAAGTTGCTACAACATACTGTCTAAAATGTGAAATTTTCAATGAAATTGTGAGACTTGCAAAGAATCAGGAAGGTGTGACTCAAACACATGCACATAAGAACCACACAAAACTGCCAGTGAGAATTCTCAGATGTCAAGTTTAACAGGCAAAGACTTCAAAATGGCTATTGTAAATGCACTCAAAGGACGAAAGAAAATCATGCTAAGGGAAATAAAGGAAGGCATGATGACAATTTCTCATCAAATAGAAAATATCACTAAAGAAATACATAGAAATTATAAAAAAAAGAAACTACTTTGGGAGGCTGAGGTGGGCAAATTACCTGAGGTTGGGAGTTAAGAGACCAGCCCGACCAACATGAGGAAACCTCATCTCTACTAAAAACACAAAATTAGCCAGGATACAGTGGCACATGCTTGTAGTCTCAGCTATGCAGGAGGCTGAGGCAGGAGAATTGCTTGAACCTGGGAGGCAGAGGTTGCAGTGAGCTGAGATTGCACCACTGTACTCCAGCCTGGGCAACAAGAGCAAAATTCTGTCTCGAAAAAAAAAAAAGAAAGAAAGAAAGAAAGAAAGAAAAGAAACCAATGGAAATTTATGAGTTGAAAACTACAATAACTAAAGTAAAAAAATGCATTAGAGGGCCCTGAGAGTAGATTTGAATTGGCACAACCATCTAACTTGAAGGCAGATTGATAGAGATTATTCAGTCCAAAAAAACATAGAGAGAAAAGATTGAATAAAAGTGAACAGAGATTCAAAGAGATGTGGAATACCGTTAAACATGCTAACATATACATAGGGGATCACCAGAAGGTGGAGAGGCAGAAGAAGGGGTAGAAAGAATATCTAAATAAATAATGGCTGGAAACTTCCCAAATTTGAAGAAAAACATTAATCTACCATGTAAGAAAGTTAACACACTCCAAGTAGGATTAACTCAAATCTGTATCCAGACATATAGTAAAAATATTGAAAGCCAAAGACAAAAGAAACTCTTTAAAAACAGCAACAGAAAAATGGCTTGTTGTGTACAAAGGACCCTCCCCTATGTTCTTAACAGCTGACTCAACATCAGAAACAATGGAGTTAGCAGGCAATGGATGTTGTACTCGAAGGATTGAAAGAAAAGAAAAAAGTCAACCAAGAGTCTTATGCCAGCAAAAATTATCATTCAAAAATAAAATAAAATAAAGACATGAATCCCATTCCTAAAACTGTTGGAATTCATTCCTAGAAGAAAGACTTATAAGAAAGAGCAGAGGAAGTTCTTTAGGATGAAAAAATGACCTCAGATAGCAATTCAAATCTTCACACCAAAAAACAGAGTACCTGTAAAGGTATTTATGTAATTGTAAAACACAGCACAAATGTATATTTCTTTTTTTTATTTAAATGTTTTAAAAAGCAATTGTGTAAATTGTATAAATGTATTTTGGGGCCTATAATGTATAGAAATGATGAGAAGCAGAGATGGCAAATAAGAAAGTTAATATCATAAACTTCACTAATATATACTTCCTTTCCTTTCTTTTCCATATTTAAAGAAGACATAAAAAGACTCAACTAAAAACATAAGCAAAGAATCTGACTAAACATTTCTCCCAACACTGTATAAAACTGGCCAACAAGCACATGCAAATATGTTTGGCATTATTAACCAACAGGGAAATGCAAAACCATGAGATACCATTTCACATCAACTAGAGTGGCTATAATTAAAAAAGCAGATAATAACAAATGTTGATGAAGATGTGTGGGAAATGAAATCCTTATACCCTGCTGTTGGGAATGTAAAAGAATAGCCTGGGAGTTCTTAAAAAGGTTAAACATAGAGTTAAGGATTGGCCAGTGAATTTCACTTCCAAGTTATACTCAAGAGAAATAAAAATCTTGGCCAGGCATGGTGGCTCACACCTGTAATCCCAGCACTTTGGGAGGCCAGAAAGGGTAGACGACGAGGTCAAAAGATCGAGACCATCCTGGCCAACATGGTGAAACTCCGTCTCTACTAAAACCACAAAATTTAGCTAGATGTGGTGCCACATGCCTGTAGTCCCTGCTACTCAGGAGGCTGAGGCAGGAGGATCTCTTGAACCCAGTGGGGTAGAGATTTCAGTGAGCCAAGGTCATGCCACTGCACTCCAGCCTGGGGACAGAGTGAGACTCCGTATCAAAAAAAAAACCTTTCTCCACACAACATATATATATACACGTTTTTAGCAGCATTATTCAGAATAGCCAAAAAGTAGAAATGACCCAAAATGCCTATCAACTGATAAATGAATAAATGAAATATAGTGTACATATATAATGGAATATTATTCAGTAATAAAAATTGAGGAAGCACTAATATATGCCATAAGATGGATGAATTTTGAAAATATTATGCTAAGTGAAAGAAGTCAGTTGAAAAAGACCACCTATGTAATAAATCAATTGATATGAAATATCTAGGATGGGAACATCTCAAGAGACAGAAAATAGAGTAATGGTTGTCTAGGACTGGAATGGGGAAATTTGGGAGCAAAATGAGGGGTGACTGCTGATGGGTATGGGGTTCACTTTTGGGGTGATGAAAATGTTATAAAATTAATTTCATATGTATATCAGCTTATTCTCTCTCCCCCTCTCTACGCACACGTGCACACACACACACACACACACACACACACACCACGACATTGGCCTCATGACAAACTGTGGAAATTAGGACTGTTTCACATACACATTCCTTTATTATTTGGGTTATATTTATAGCTGTTAACCAAATTTTCTCCGACATTTTTTAAAAATTTAGGGTATGCTATTGGTGGCTATCATTATAATTTAGCCTTTAGTTTATTACAGGACTTCAGTCTTGCAGTTTTATGGAGCTAGGTGAGATATGACCCTCACTCTGAGATTGAAGTCCTAAATGATGGAAGTTTGGTCTTCTCTTCTGGGTAGAGGGTGGGTGTGTTAGTCTGTTCTCACACTGCTATAAAGAAATACCTGAGACTAGGAAATTTATAAAGAAAACATGTTTAATTAGCTCACAGTTCTACAGACTGTAAGGGAAGCATGGCTGGAGAGACCTCAGAAAACTTACAATCATGGTGGAAGGTGAAGGGGAAGCAGGTTCATCTTATGTGGCAGGAGCCAAAGGAAGAGGGAGACAGGGGAGGTACTAGCCCTTTTAAACAATGAGATATTGGGATAACTCATTCACTCACTATTGCCATGATAACATTAAGGGGAATGGTGTGAAACAATGACAAATTGCCCCCATGACCCAATCACTTCTCACCAGGCCACACCTCCAACATTGGGGATTACAATTCAGCATGAGATTTGGGTGGGGACACAGACACAAATCACATCAAGGAGAGTGTTTCCTTTCATGTGAAGAGGATTACATTCAGGTAGGAGGAGCAGATTGCTGTTGCTATTGTTTGGAAGTGTGATTGTTGGGGGAATGGGATACGAGGGTTGGGAGAAGCTGCAGGGTAGCTGGGAATAACTGTAATAACTCAGTGGTTTGCATCCACACTACCCTCCTCTACATCAGAGATGGGAAAGATAAAACATACTTCTCTGAGACTCCTCTCTAGTGAGGCTTCTGGATTCGATTTAGGTTTAAACTATCAGATGCCGCAGCCTAAGATTTGAAAGACAGAATGCTGGGAAGGCTGCACTCCTGCTGCATCTGCTGGTACTGTGACAACCAAGTTGGTGGAGGTGCTGTTTGCCTGTGAAAGGATGATCAGAGCGTCCAGTCTACAGTGCCCCAAATACAAGCAGCATGCAGAGCACCCCTTCAGCTGATGTCAGCGAGGATATGGGACTGTGGAGCACAGCGTCTGTCCTGTCAGACCATGTTCGGATCCTCGTGGCTTTCTGATGGGGGCAGTTTTTTGGTGGCTATGTCTCCATCTTGGTGGTGGCAGTGTGCTGCTGGGGCCAGAGGCTTTCTGGCTGCAGAGGGGCAGGATCACCCTCACTGGCCCGATTCAGGGATACGGCTTTGGGAACTGTTTCCCAAACCGTATCCCAGTATCTATTTCTCCGGTCCTGTTTTGGCTTCTGTGAGCCCCTCGACACTCCGTCACTAATCCCATCATGTGCTAAGCTAGCTAAAGAAGGCTTTGTTTTTTGTAGCTGAACCCTGACCAGTACAACGCATTATATAAACAGATTTCTTAACATGGAACCACTTTTGCATTTCTGGAATGAACTCAGCTTGGTCATAGTGTATCCTTCTTACACACTGCTAAATTATATTTGCTAATATATTAGCAAATATAATTAAGACCTTATTATTGATTTCTTATGTAACGCTGATCTGATTTCTGTTTCATATTAGCTAAATTTTAGTCTCAGTTTTGTGTTGGCCTTCAAAAATTAATCTAAATGCTTTCTTTCTTTGTTGTGTTCTAGGAAAGTTTATATGCTGGAATTATTTTTTCCTTGAATGTTTTCAAAATTTTCTACATAAAACTATCTGAATAAAGTGTATTTGAGTCCAGCTGGCTTTTTAATAGCCTCTTCAGTTTCATCCATGGTTATTGATTTATTAGGTTTTCCATTTCTTTTGAGGTCAATACTTAGAATATATGTGTACCTAAGTAGTATTCTATTCTGGGGAAGAATGATTGATCAATCATATAGAAATTATTAATTTTTGTTTGATAATACAAATGTGAATGGCTAATACATTTTTTCTCTTAACATTGTTTTATATATTTACTTTTATAACATGTAGCTGAGCTTTATTAATCAAATCTAAGCATCTTTTACTTTAAGCAAAGAAACTTGTTCACATTTATTGACATAACAATTTGGTCTTAATTTTATCTTATACTCATTGTTTATGTTAAAATGTCTTTTTAGCAACTTTGTTTTTAAGTTTACTTCATAATCATTTTTAAAAAAATTGCACTTTAGGTTCTGGGATACATGTGCATATCATGCAGGACTGTTGCATAGGTACATACATGGCAATGTGGTTTGCTGCCTCCATCCCCCCGTCACCTGCATCTGGCATTTCTCCCCATGTTATCCCTCCCCAACATCCCCACCCCCCTACTGTCCCTCCCTTGGCACCTCCCAACAGACTCTAGTATGTGATGCTCCTCTCCCTGTGTCCATGTGTTCTCATTGTTCAACACCCGCCTATGAGTGAGAACATGCAGTGTTTGGTTTTCTGTTCTTGTGTCAGTTTGCTGAGAATTATGGTTTCCAGGTTCATCCATGTCCCTACAAAGGACACAAACTCATCATTTTTTATGGCTGCATAGTATTCTATGGTGTATATGTACCACATTTTCCTTGTCCAGTCTATCATTGATGGGCATTTGAGTTAGTTCCAGGTCTTTACTATTGTAAACAGTGCCACTATGAATATATGCATGCATGTGTCTTTATAATAGAATGATTTATAATCCTTTGGATATATACCCAGTAATGGGATTGCTGGGTCAAATGGAATTTCTATTTCTAGGTCCTTGAGGAAGCGCCACACTGTCTTCCACAATGGTTGAACTAGTTTACACTCCCACCAACAGTACAAAAGTGTTCCTATTTCTCCACATCCTCTCCAGCGTCTGCTGTCTCCAGATTTTTTAATTATCGCCATTCTAACTGGCATGAGGTGGTATCTCAAGGCTGTTTTGATTTTCATTTCTCTAATAATTAGTAGTGATGAGCATTTTTCATATGTTTGTTGGCCTCGTATATGTCTTCTTTTGAAAAGTGTCTGTTCATATCCTTCTCCCACTTTTGGATGAGTTTGTTTTTTTCTTGTAAATCTGTTTTAGTTCTTTGTAGATTCTGGATATTAGCCCTTTGTCAGACGGGTAGATTGCAAAAATTTTTTCCCATTCTGTTGGTTGTTGGTTCACTCTAATGATTGTTTCTTTTGCTGTACAGAAGCTCTGGATTTAAATTAGGTCCCATTTGTCTATTTTGGCTTTTGTTGCCAATGCTTTTGGTGTTTTAGTCATGAAGTCCTTGCCTATGCCTATGTCCTAAATGGTTTTGCCTAGGTTTTCTTCTAGGGTATTTATGGTGTTAGGTCTTATGTTTAAGTCTTTAATCCATCTGGAGTTAATTTTAGTGTAAGGTGTCAGGAAGGGGTCCAGTTTCTGCTTTCTGCACACTGCTAGCCAGTTTTCCCAACATCATTTATTAAACAGAGAATCCTTTTCCCATTGCTTGTTTTTGTCAGGTTTGTCAAAGATCAGATGGTTGTAGATGTGTGGCATTGCCTCCAGGGCCTTGTTCTGTTCCATTGGTCTATATCTCTGTTTTGGTACCAGTACCATGCTGTTTTGATTACTGTAGCCTTGTAGTATAGTTTGAAATCAGGTAGCGTGATGCCTCCTGCTTTGTTCTTTTTGCTTAGGATTGTCTTGGCTATGTGGGCTCTCTTTTAGTTCCATATGAAGTTTAAGATTTTTTTTTTTTTTCCAGTTCTGTGATGAAGTTCATCAGTAGCTTGATGGGGATAGCGTCGAATCTGTAAATTACTTTGGGCAGTATGGCCATTTTCACGATATTGATTCTTCCTAACCATAAGCATGGAGTGTTTTTCCATCTGTCTGTGTCTTCTCTTATTTCCTTGAGCAGTGGTTTGTAGTTATCCTTGAAGAGGTCCTTTACATCCCTTTGTTAATTGTATTCCTAGGTATTTTCTTCTCCTTGTAGCAATTGTGAATGGGAATTTGCTTATGATTTGGCTCTCTGTTAGTCTGTTATTGGTGTATAGAAATGCTTGTGATTTCTGCACATTGATTTTGTATTCTGAGACTTTGCTGAAGTTGCTTATCAGTTTAAGGAGATTTTGGGCTGAGATGATAGGGTCTTCTAAATATGCAATCATGTCATCTACAAATAGAGACAATTTGACTTCTTCTTTTCCTAATTAAATTCCCTTTATTTATTTATTTTTTCTTGCCTAATTGCTCTGGCTAGAACTTCCAATATGTCATTGAATAGGAGTGGTGAGAGAGGGCATCATTGTCTAGTGCCAGATTTCAAAGGAAATGCTTCCAGTTTTTGCCCATTCAGTATGATACTGGCTGTAGATTTGTCATAAACAGCTTTTATTGTTTTGAGATATGTTCCTTTGATACCTAGTTTATTGAGAGTTTTTAGCATAAAGCACTGTTGAATTTTGTCGAAAGACTTCTCTGCATTTATTGAGATAATCACGCGGTTTTTGTGTTTGGTTCTGTTTTTGTGATGGATTACGTTTATAGATTTGCATATGTTGAACCAGCCTTGTATCCCTGGAATGAAGCCTACTTGATTGTAATGGATAAGCTTTATCATGTGCTGTTGCAATCGGTTTACCAGTATTTTACTGAAGATTTTTGCATCTATTTTCATCATGGATATTAGCCTGAAGTTTTCTTTTTTTGTTGAGTCTCTGTTCAGTTTTGGTATCAGGATGTTGTCAGTCTCATAAAATGATTTGGGAAGGATTCCTTCTTTTTTTTTTATTGTTTGGCATAGTTTCAGAAGGAATGGTACCAGCTCCTCTTTGCATACCTGGTAGAATTCAGCTGTGAATCTGTCTGGACCTGGACTTTTTTTTTTTTTTTGAGACAGAGTCTCACTTCATCACCAGGCACCAGGCTGGTGTGCATTGGTGCAATCTCGGCTCACTGCAATCTCCGCCTCCTGGGTTCAAGCAATTCTCCTGCCTCAGCCTCCCGAGTAGCTGGGACTACAGGCATGCACCATGACGCCCAGCTAATTTTTTTGTATTTTTAGTAGAGACAGGGTTTCACCATGTTGGCCAGGATGGTCTCGATCTCTTGACCTCGTGATTCACCCACCTCGGCCTCCCAAAGTGCTGGGATTACAGGCGTGAGCCACCACGCCCTGCCCTGGACCTGAACTTTTTTTGGTTGGTATGTTATTAATTGCTGCCTCAACTTCAGCCCTTGTTATTGGTCTATTCAAGGTTTCAACTTCTTACTGGTTTAGGCTTGGGAGGGTGTAAGTGTCCAGGAACTTACCCATTTCTTCTAGGTGTACTGGTTTATGTGCATAGAGTTATTTGTAGTAATCTCTGATTGTAGTTTGTATTTCTGTGGAATAGCTGGTGATATCCCCTTTATCGTTTTTATTGCATCTATTTAATTCTTCTACCTTTTTTATTAATCTAGCTAGCGGTCTGTCTATTTTGTTGGTCTTTTCAAAAAACCAGCTCCTGGATTTGTTGATTTTTTTGAAGGGTTTTTTGTGTCTCTATCTCCTTCAGTTCTGTTCTGATCTTAGTTATTTCTTGTCTTCTGCTAGCTTTTGAGTTTTTTTGATCTTGCTCCTCTAGCTCTTTCAATTTTGACAATATTGTGTCAATTTTAGATCTTTCCTCACTTCTCATGTGGGTATTTATTTCTATAAATTTTCCTCTAGACACTGCTTTAAATGTGTCCTAGAGATTCTGGTATGTTGTGTCTTTGTTCTCATTGGTTTCAAAGCACATCTCTATTTCTGCCTTCATTTCATTGTTAATTCAGTCGACATTCAGGAGCCAGTTGTTTAGTTTCCATGAAGCTGTGGAGTTCTGAGTTAGTTTCTTAATTCTGAGTTCTAATTTGATTGCCCTGTGGTCTGAAAGACTGTTTATTATGATTTCCATTCTTTTGCATTTGCTGAGGAGTGATTTACTTCCAGTTATGTGGTCAATTTTAGAGTAGGTGTGATGTGGTGCTGAGAAGAATGTATATTCTGTGGATTTGGGGTGGAGAGTTCTGTGATGTCTGTTAGGTCTGCTTGGTCCAGATCTGAGTTCAAGTCTTGGATATCCTTGTTAATTTTCTGTGTCGTTGATCTGTCTAATACTGAGAGTGGAGCGTTAAAGTCTCCCACTATTACTGTGTGGGAATCTAAGTCTCTTTGTAGGTCATTAAGAACTTGCTTTATATACCTGGGTGCTCCTGTATTGGGTGCGTATATATGTAGGATCGTTAGCTCTTCTTGATGCATTGATCCTTTTACCATTATGTAATGCCCTTCTTTGTCTCTTTTGATCTTTATTGGTTTAAATTCCATTTTATCAGTGATTAGGATTGCAACTCCTGCTTTTTTTTTTTTTTCTCTCCATTTGCTTGATAAATCTTCATCCCTTTATTTTGAGGCTATGTGTTTCCTTGCACATGAGATGGGTTTCCTGAATATAGCACACCGATGGTTCTTGACTTTTTATCCAATTTGCCAGTCTGTGGCTTTTGATTGGGGCATTTAGCCCATTTATGTTTAAGGTTAATACTGTTATGTGTGAATTTGATCCTGCCATTTTGATGCTAGCTGGATGTTTTGCCTGTTAGTTGACACATTTTTTTCATTGTGTTGATGCTCTTTAGCATTTGGTTCACTTTTGGACTGGCTGTTACTGGTTGTTCCTTTCTATATTTAGTGCTTCTTTCAGGAGCTCTTGTAAGGCAGGCCTGGTGGTGACAAAAATCTCTCAGCAATTGCTTGTCGACAAAGGATTTTCTTTCTCCTTCACTTATGAAGCTTAGTTTGGCTGGATATGAAATTCTAGGTTGAAAGTTCTTTTCTTTAAGGACGTCGAATATTGGCCCCCACTCTCTTCTGGCTTTTAGGGTTTCTGTGGAGAGATTCACTGATGGGCTTCCTTTGTGGGTAACCTGACCCTTCTCTCTAGCTGCTGTTAGCATTTTTCCTTCATTTCAACCCTGGTGAATCTGATGATTATGTGCCTTGGGATTGCTCTTCTTGAAGAATACCTTTGTGGTGTTCTCTATATTTCCTGGACTTGAATGGTGGCCTGACTTGCTAAATTGGGAAAATTCTCCTGGATTATATCCTGAAAAGTGTTTTCCAGCTTGGATTTATTCTCTCCGTCATACTTAGATATACCTATAAAATGTAGATTAGGTGTTTTCACATAGTCTCCTATTTCTTGGAGGCTTTGTTCATTTCTTTTCACTTTTTTTTCTCTGATCTTGCCTTCTTGTTTTATTTCACTGAGTTGACCTCAGTCTCTGATATCCTTTCTTCTGCTTCGTTGATTTGGCTATTGAAACTTGTGTATGCTTCGTGAAGTTCTTGTGCTGTGTTTTTTAGCTCCATCAAGTCATTTATATTCTTCTCTAAGCTGTTTATTCTAGTTAGCATCTCATCTAACCTTTTTTCTAGGTTCTTAGTTTATTTGCATTGGGTTAGTACATGTTCTTTTAGCTCAGAGAAGTTTGTTATTATCCACTTTCTGAAGTCTGTTTCTGTCAATTCATCAGATTCATTCTCCATCCATCTTTGATCCCTAGCTGGTGAGGAGTTGTGATCCTGTGGAGGAGGAGAGGCATTCTGGTTTTTGGTTTTCCATAGGCTTATTTGCCATTTGTATATCTTCTTTGGTGAGATGTCTCTTTAGATTTTTAAACTGATTTTTAAATGGATAGTTTTTTTTTTAATTGCTGAATTTTAAGAGCTTTTAAACTGTATTTTGGATATAAGGCTTTTACAAGACATATGTTATTAATATAGCTTTTACAAGAAATATGTTATTAATATTTTCTTTTAATTCATGACTTATTTTTGTTGTTGTTAATGATGTCTTACAGAGCAGAAGTTTTAAATTTTAATACAATGTAATATATCATTTTTTTCTTTCATTGATTATGGTTCTGGTACTTTTAAAAACTCATGGGGGACCTAATTAAATTAAAAAGCTTCTGCACAGCAAAAGAAATAATACTCAGTGTAAACAGACAGCCCACAGAATGAGAGAAAGTATTTGGAAACTATACATACAACAAAGGACTAGTATCCAGAATCCACAAGGAACTTGAACAAATCAGCAAGAAAAAAATAAACAATTTCATCAAAAAGTGGGCAAAGGACATGAGAGAACATTTCTCAAAAGAAGGTATACAAATGGCCAACAAACTGGTGAAAAAATGCCCAGTAATTGAAAACCACAATGAGATAGATACCACCTTACTCCTGTAAGAATGGCCATTATTAAAACATCAAAAATTAATAGATGTTGGCGAGGATGTGGGGAAAAGGGAAAGCTTAAACACTCCTGATAGGAGTGTAAATTAGTACAACTTCTAAGGAAAACAGCATGGAGATTCCTTAAAAAGCTAAAAGTAGATCTACCATACAATCCAGCAATCCCACTACTGGGTATCTAGTGAGAGGAAAAGAAGTCATTATATGAAAAAGACACTTGCAGCACAATTCACAATTACAAAGATGTGGAAGCAACCTAAGTGTGCATTAACTAATCAGTGGATAAAGAAAATGTGGCATACATACACCATGGAACACTACTCAGTCATAAAAGGGAACAGATAACTTCTTTTGCAGCAACTTGAATGGAGCTCGAGGCCATTGTTCTAAGTGAAGTAACACAGGAGTGGAAAACCAAAAACCACATGTCCTCACTTATAAGTGGGAGCCAAGCTATGAATGCACAAAGACATACAGAGTAATATAATGGATTTTAGAAACTCAGAAGGGCAAGGGTCGCAGAAGGGCTAAGGATGAAAAATATCTATGCATTAGGTACAACGTACACTATTTGGATGATGGGTGCACTAAAATCTCAGAATTAACTGCTATATAATTCATCCGTGTAAAAAAAACATTTGTACTCTGAAAGTTTTTTTTTTTTTTTAAAGACGGGGTCTTGAACTCCTGACCTCAGATGATCCACCCACCTTGACCTCCCAAAGTGCTAGGATTACAGGTGTGAGCTACCGCGCCCGGCCTCTGAAAGCTTTTAAAATAAAAGTCAAAAATATCTAATGGCCAAACCCAAAATATAAAATTTCTCTTATGTTTTCTTCTAGAAATTTTATAATCTTACATTTAGGTCTATAATAGATTTTGTGCTGTTTTTGTGAAAGTATGAAGTCTGTGTTGGGCTCATCTTTTTGTGTTTTCTTTCATTTGTGAACATTCAATTCTTCTAGCATCATTTGTTAAAAAGACTATCATTTCTCCATTGAATCACCATTGCTTCCTTATCTAACATCAGTTGACTGTATGTATTTGTGTTGGTCTGTTTCTGGCTGTGTTTCCTGTTCTGCTGACCTCACGTCTACTCTTTTGTCAGTACCATGCTGCCTCGATTGCTGTAGCTTTAGAATAGTAAGTCTCAAAATCAGTACTGT
This sequence comes from Plecturocebus donacophilus, assembly GCA_004027715.1. NCBI lineage: Eukaryota > Metazoa > Chordata > Mammalia > Primates > Pitheciidae > Plecturocebus > Plecturocebus donacophilus. The sequence goes on along the minus strand of PVKP010018255.1, from coordinate 29,690 downwards.
TGGGTCCTATGACTTTGTTTTCGCTGTCCTCCCCTTCCTCCTCCTCTTCCTCTTCCTATGTCTCTGCCTCCTACTTCTCCTTCTTTTTCTCTTTTCTTCGGTATTGTGTTGGCTATTCTTAGTCTTTTGCCTTTCCATATGTATGTCAGAATCAGAAAATACAGTTTGCTCAGATTTTATTGGAACTTCATTGAATCTATAGATCAAAATGGAAAGAACGGATAATTGATTCTTTCAGCCATGAGCCTTGATTTCCTCCCTAAGAGTTTGTAGTCTTCTGCATACAAATCCTACACGTTTACAAATTAGATTTATACCTAAATATTTCAGAGTCTGATACCGTTATAAATGCTATTGTGGTTTTAATTTAAAATTCTCGTTGTTCATTGCTATATACAAGAAAGTGATTGACTTTTGTATACTAACCATGTATCTTGCAAATTTACTACACTTGATTCTAAGAGGTTTTGTTTGTTGTTGATTCTTTGGAATTCTCTATATAGACAATCATGTCATCTGTGAAAAAAGATAGTTTTATTTCTTCCTTCCCAATCTGCATGTCTTTTATTTCCTCTTCTTGTCCCATTGCACTAGCTAGGTTTTCCAATTCAATGTTGAGTAAATGTGATGAGTGAAGATATCTTTGTCTTCTCCCCAAACTTAGAGGAAAAGAATCAGTTTCCCATCATTAACTAAGATGTTAGATGTACAGATTTTTAAAACTTTTTTTAGCAAGTTCAGGAAGTTCCCCTCCATTCCTCCTGTACATGACAGAAAGGTTTTTTAAAAATCATGTATAGATGTTGTGTTTTTTAGCACATTTTCTGAATCAGTTAATATGATCATATAGATTTTTTGCGCCTGTTGATATCACAGATTACATTAATTGATTTTCAAATATTGAACTGCTCTTGCTTGTGTTGCAAACCTCACTTGCTTGTGGTGTATACTGTTTTGAATCTATTTTTAAGTGACTATTCATATAAGATCCTTACACTGAGAAATTTGGCTACATGTTATAAGTTTCTTTTAATCGGTAACTTCCCTCCTTACCCCTTTCTTGTTCTCTCAAATCATCTGCTTTACAGAATTCACAGTAGTCTGGGTTTTGCTGATTTCCTTTCCATATTTTTAATTAACTTGCTCTTCTATTCTCTGTATTTCCTATAAATTGAAAATTAGACTCAGAGGTTTATTCACACTTAGACTTCACGGACTGATCTTTTGAGTGCACAGATAATGTTGTGAACTTCCATCAGGTGGCATGCGATGCTGACATGTAATCCCTCTCTTCCAGATGTGAGAAACCATTGAGGCCCACTGCCCTCACACATTAACTTATTTAAAGGGGAAAATTAGAATGTTCTACTTCTAGTATTTTTCATCAGTTATAGAATGGAAGATTTCTATAAAGAAGAAACTTTCCCTCATTAGCTATTTGATATGCAGTGGAAGAGTTTACATTGGAAAGGCAGCGTATAAATGATTATAATTTTATGTTGCCTCAGTATCCATTTTCAATTTAAGTTGGACTTTTCATACTAAAACTAGGACCCAGTCACCTTTGACACAGCTTCCAGTTCTATACCCATTTCCCCTAGCTCCTCGGTATGGTGGCTGCATCCAGATATCTGTGTAGACAACTGCTCCCTGGTGACGACTTCCCCCTGGTTGACCGGCCACTGACCCTCACACCCTGCATGGACTGTGCACATGGGCAGCAGTGACTACCTCTCAGCCATTGTGTGACCTCCTGAAACTCATGTCTGCTTGCTTTAAACCCACCAACTAAAACTCCCTGTGGGAATCCTATTTGGATAATGCCCTGGGCCCAGTAAAGGTGTTGGCCACGGGTCCCCTTCTCGTTCTCTCTCTGTGTACTTCTTGACCTCAGAGTGTGTGTGTGGTGCCCAGGGGTGCCATGTACTCCCCAGGACCTGTACATTTTTACCCATTTCTAGCTCATGTCTGTCCTGATATTTGAAAGGGTGCTCTCCATCTTAAAGATCTTAAATTAAAATAGCAGGATACATTTTGGATTCTTTACTAGTTTTCAAAATAATGAGTTAATTTCTGTAATGATTTTTTTAATTAGATACCATTATGTACTGAAGAGGGAAACATCTTGTTTTTAATCCCTTGCCCTATTATCTTTGCTGTTGTTCTTATTGTCCCGTCTGTGGCTCTAATTCCTTTGACATGGCCCTAATAGTTTTAGTATCTTCCTTGCTTTCAGGAAAGAAAAAAGTATCCTAAGTGCGTCTTACAGCCTTGCTGCCCTGGACCTGGAGTCAGCCCCACTTTATGGAGCTCTGGTTCCCTTCAGAGGGAAATGTGGAGATTGGGATCTCTGTGTGCAGCAGAGTTTCAGCAGGAAGTGGATGTGGCCTGCGGGAGACCAAGCCTGAGCCATCCTGGAGGCTCCAGGTTGCGAAAATGTTCCCACAAGATGGCTTTGTTTGCCTTTTGCTGGGGGCCCTTTCACCCATTCGGGACAAGTTTTTGCATTCATTTCTTGGCTCAAGATTCCCTGAACCCACATGAAGAGCGCAAATTGGAATCCTTACAAGCAGGTGGTACAGCTTGAGTTTCTGATTTCTCATGGGAATCCGTTTCTTTCCCTTTCAGAGCTGCAGGCAGCTAACAGTATCTCTTGACACCTCCCTGGCCTGGCAGCTGGAATTTCTCTACTCTCCTTTTTTGCAAGGCAGGATGGTCCTTCCATTCTCCAAGATAGACGCTGGGTCTCACTTTTCTGGGTGGGTCCACAAACCTGCATCTGACCCCAAGTGGCCAGCGCTGTTCACCCATGTCTAGGTGTCCTGACACAGAAGAGTATGCTTCTGCTCTGTTGGAGTCTTTGCTTCATTTCTGGCACCTACGCCCTTTCTTTCGCTCTTCTGACCTTGGCTAGAGATTTTTAAAGTTGATGTTTTTTAAGCTGTCTGCTCTACTGCCTTTTAATCAAACTGACAATCATCATTAAATGTCTGAAAGCTTTTTTCACCTCTGATGGGATGCTATCTGTCCATGACAGTGGGGAGCGTGGATCATGCCTCTCCTCAGCTGCTATCTCACTGGTTCTCTCCATGCATGTAGGGGATGATGTGTGTGACATTTTAAGAACTCAGGTGCACGGATCTGCTCCTGGCTCTGCTCTGGCTTGGCAGGCGGGTCCTGCTGTGCCCTCCTCGTGTCTACAGGCTTGTGCTGGGCTGTGCCACCTCCTTGTTACTCACTGGGCCTCCCCCGTTGTCTTCCCATTGTTTACCAGACCACTTTTTAAAAAAGACACTGTAGGAATCTTACTGTCAAATACCTCATCCTTTCTTACCAACTAATTATTTTCCTAAAAACGAAATACAGACAGATACGGTCTTCAGAAACGCCAGTGCCAAGAGGCATCTTGGATGATTTGGGATAAGAACCTTTGGCCCATGGGTGAGCCCGGGTGTGACAGGCAGTGACGCTTGCCTGGGAACTCTTCCCAGGAGGAAGAACACAGAGGCCTGTGTCTCCTCCTTCTGATGTGTGTTGTTTCTGCTGACGTGTGTTGTTGCTCACTGGGGGCTGCTGTGATCCCATGGCTCCTTATTAAAAGTTGCTGCGTGTAAATGTCAAAGCTTTCTATTTTGTCCCTCCTCTTCTCCCAGCCCCGCCAAAACCTAAAAAGTCAGAGGCCATAGAGGACTCACTCAGAATCTTGGATCAGTTTCCTTGCTTCCTTTTTGGGAGCAAGGCTTGTTTCAGTGGGACTCTGGAGTATTATGTTTCTCTCTTAATTTTACTAATAAAAAGACTGTCTCCTAAGTAGGTATAATGTAACTATGAAATATATATAACCTCCAGAGGACGCTGATGTTGCCTGTGGTCACAGATGTGTATGCTTTCTAAGGAAGCAGCTGGGAGCACGCTGGTCACGGTATATGTAAATGGTACATTTGCAAGAAAAAGCAAACCATTTTCTGACCTAGTCTGTTGCTTAGTGACTGTTCACAAAACCTATAATTCAGGAAAGGGCATTGGTGACGCGGAACAAACACTAAGCCTGGAGATAGAAAATATAGGTGAAAGAGCGCAACACGGGTTAGGTGCTTTAACACTGCGTAACCATGTCTGCTCAGCAGGCTGCATCGGGAGAACCATGTGCCTACTTTATAGATCAGATGGTGCCGTAAGATGGGGGACATGGCGGTCGGGCAGCACATAGTGCTTCAGGCCTTCAGCACAGCACGTCCAGCAGGGTGATGTCCCCACATGGCCTGGAGAAGACACTCTCCTTCACGGACAGCTCACGGCCGCTGAAGTTCCGTGAGTGCGTGCCTGCCTGGTGCCCTCCCCTGGACTGCAAGCTCCTCGGTGCAGGGGGTCTTTCTGGTTCACCTCCATGCCCCCACCACCTGGCATCCCGTGTAGCTCCTGCTGGGCTTTCACTGAGGCCTTGCACGTGGGTGAACAGAGAGCTTGATGCAAAGTAAGACAATGACCAGTCCAGAGTTGTCACTTTCTGTTTAGTGTCACCCATGGTGTGCTGACACTGATCATCCATCAGTCAATGAAGGTGAGTGACTAGACATCTCTCTGGACAGAAATTCTTTGTCTTCCTTCCTTAGTGTGCACACGTATGCATTTTATTCAACGTGGATAAATGTCTCCTCCAGGAGCCAAAGCCATGTGGTTTCTGCTTCGGATGCTGACATTTGGATAACGAGGAATACTGATACCCTACTGACCACTCATTATTTGACGGGCCACTTCTCTGGTGTGGAAGATGAAGGGTGAACAGAAAATGAAAGAGGTCTAACCTTTCTGGCAGGGATTCCTTCCAGAAGGGATGGATGCAAGTGATTTTATTTTGAGGTGAGCTGGTTTTTAGACGATGGTGGAAAGAGTAGCTGATTTGGACACAAGGTGACAAAAAGGTAAATTTGTGTTAAGTGTTGGCCTGGGAAAGCCCCTAATGTTTCCCAAGCCTGGGCTTCCTCATCTGCAGGTTGGGGATGGAAATCCGTCCCTAACAAGGCTGCCTCTTGGCTTTACTGAAGAGATGACTGAACAGCCAGCCAGCCAGCGCCTGCTGGCGCACTTGATGAGCACAGTTTTCCTGTGCCTCCTCACCTCCCTTCCACGCTGTCTGATTGACACCAGGTGGATTTACTGTGTTGCAGTTACCCACGGTCACTGAAATATCATCTCCTAGAGAACAAAAAACGTGGCCCGTCTTACATCTTTTCTTCTGCAGTTTAGGTCCTGGAATACTTACAGAAATTTTATTTCATTTCCATTCATAGGCTTCAAGTTTTACACAAATGGAAACTATCATGTATTTATTTCATTTCACTAGAAAATTTCCAGTTCCCAAATCAAAGACTTAATGAAAACCGTCAAGGGGTTTTAGCTTCAAATTCAGAAACAGTTAAATCACAAACGCAACACAGCAGCATGTTATTCTAGAAGGCTGACAGTTTGTATGCAAATGTACATGCCATCACATAAACAGAGAAGGAAAGAAAATGCCAGTTAATGTTTTCACCTATTCCTCTTTCCTTCTTCTGTGCGCATGTCAGTTGGCTTTTTCCCAGGACATGCTTTTCTCCCTAAGAGCCTTGGCAGTCTCCAGTGTTCCTGCAAGGCCAGGCTGCCTCTCAGCACCGCACACTCTCTGGCGTGTGAGCTGCAGAGCAACCCCCCTGCACTGTTTGCATCAAGGGGATCGATACCAGAGTGGGTTAACTGCTACTTGCAGTTAGGAGGGATCCTTGCTTTCCTTGGAAACGTGTCTCTTCCAGGATGGGCGTGGAGCTGGGTCTGTTTATAGCTCTTTCTCCGTCGCTGGTTCCTCAGAAATCACCAGGGCTACCAGGAAGATGTGCTTAGCATTGCTTTGTAAAGGATGGTCTGAATTTAGAGCCCAGTTACAGGAGTATTGGCATGAGCTCACTGTCTCATGTGCGAATATGCATCAGAAACTCCTTTTAGTTTCTTAAACTGCTGGATGATGCATTCTAAGCAGACATGCGCCTTGCCCATTGTAGGCCCCTGTGCTGGAGGCTGCTGCCTGCCCACGCCAACATCCATTCCCCTCTTCCTTCTGTATAATGCCTTCACTAGCGCACCAAGTTTCAGCTGGACTCAGTACCGCAAGAGTGGAAAGACCACCTTTCCCGTCTTCCTTTGCAGCTAGGTTTGGCCACATGAACACATTTTCCTCCGTGTGATGTGAAGCAGGACATGGTGTGGACTGTGGGGAAGTCCTTGGCTCAGTCCAGGATCCCTAGAAAAGAGGCCTCAGGCAAGGCTTAAGTACTAAGACTTTTTCGGGAAGTGTAATCCTGGGGCAGCAAAAGTGAGGAAAAGGGACTAAGAGGCAGGAAGGATGGAGGGCAAACACGAGCTGCTGCCTCCCAGGGCTGCCTCAGCATTGCAGGGACGCAGGGCAGGTCGCTTGATCACCTGGGGCTGCTCTCAAACAGGAACAGTCCACTTGAAGAGGAGATGGCGGTTTATCTGCTAGCATCTTGTCTCGAGCCTCTTATGGGTCCAAGTTTGACCTCTGATATATTAAGTCCATACCCTGCTTCCTGGTTGGATCCCAACCTCTGGGATAGCCTTGAGGAAGGCCAGTTTTGGTACCCTGTGGCATAGGGCCTCCTCTGAGACCAGAAGTGAAGTGTCAGAGCCTGTGTAGACAGCAGAATTGCTACTATTTGGTGTAGTGGAAGCAGTAGATGCTATGATGAAGCCTGTCGACACCTCAGAGACAGCTGAGGCAGCCAGTCTGTTAAGAGGTGATAGTGCCGTGGCTGAGAGCCTCTCTTGAGCATGCTGCTAAGCCCTAGCAAATCTAGGGTAGAGCAAAAGCTGGGGTAGGCATGTCTTCTTAAAAGAGGAGCTGTGCCCTGGACTGTAGATGTGATAGTTGGAGCTCTGGCAGCCATTTTGAAGCTCAAGGGAGAGGGCAAAATGCTAAAAATGATGGAGTGGAATCTAGAACAAAGTCCGTGTTCCTGATGCATGCTGAAGTTAACATCTAGACATCTGTTAGTTGTAGTGATGTTTTTTAAATGAAAGGGGAATATTCTTTTTTAATTAATTAATTTTTTTAATTGACTGAAAAAATTAAATGAAAGGGAAATAAAATTCTCTTTTGTTTAAGCTAATGTTATATTTTATTTATATATAAAGCCCAAACTAATTTTAATGCTACTACACACAATAATTATTTATTGGAAGAATGAATAAACACCCCGGTTTACTAAAATTTGTTGTATATTCAAAAGAGTAGATTTAATGCAATGCACTTAACAGCAAGGTCCATCTTCTGGATTGGTGTGAAACCTGTCTGTTTCCTAGAGACTGGGAGGTTCCTGCCTGTGTGCTCCAGGCCCTGCACACACTGATCTTGCGAGCCCCTGCATGATGGTACGTCATTTTCTCCCTCTGTCCCTGCTTTTTCACATGCTGTTCACTCACATCTGACACTCACCCTCCATTTAGTAAGTTCCTTATCATCTTTTACCATCCCCTTTAAACGTTACCTCCTCCATGAAGCCCTCTTGTATCCTCCAGGAAGAAGGTTCTTGCCTCAGCTCTTATACCACGCTGCAGTGGCCACGCTGCACTGTAACCGAAGTCTCTGTTTTCTGGGATGGACCCTGCTCCACGCTGCCTTCTCCCTGGATAGGCCCCAGCCCATGAGAGCACAGTCCTTGTGGACATACAAGACTGCCTTCAATTCCTCCACTTCGCTGCCTTATACTCTGCGGTTTCCGTATCAGCCTTTCTCCCTCCTCCCTTCCACCCCTCCCTCCCCCTCCTCACTCTTTTGTAAAGGCATGGCATATTTTCCACAGAGAAAGCCTAAGGACCCAATGGGAACCAGCACGCGCTCCCTGCCATGCCCGTCAGCCTCTGGGTAGCTGTGGACACCACTCCCTCGCCAGGTGGCTCTCGGCCTCCTCCGATCGGGACAGGCTTCGTCAGTGGGGATGAGCATCTGCTGCTCCTGCAGAAGGCCAGCACATCTACCATTTTCTAGAGATTTTCACTTATTCCAGAATTTCACTGTAGCATTTTCCCCTACTCTCTTCCACCATCAAGTTTTGTGTCTCTACGGAATCATTCCGTCAGCATATGAACACGCTGTGATAATTCTCCTAGCTTAAAACTGCTTCTTTTACCCGTTCCAGCTTCTGCCTCATTTCTCTACTCCTCTCTGTAGCAAACCTCATCTTGGGCTGATTTCTGGTTTTTATTTCTCCTTCCATTCTCACTTGAATCAATTGCAGTCAGGTTGACTTTCTCCCCTCCAAGGTCATCGACGGCCTTGACATGTCTAGATCCAGTGGTCGGTCCTCAGCCCTGACTCCAGGTACCTATTGCTGTATAATCAGGTACCCTCAAGCTTAACCAACAATCTGTTCTTATGAATGAGCACTTCCTCTGTTGACTGGGCTTAGTGGGGTGCTTCTAGATTGGGTTTCCCTGTGGTTGCAGTCAGATGGTAGCTGGGCTGGAGTCACCTGGAGGCTCCACTGGTACACAGGTGGCCGGCCACTGGTGCTGCCTATCAGCTGCAACTGCACCGGGACCCTTGATCAGAGAACCCACATGTGGCCTCTTGTGACGCTGGCCTCTCAGAGCGTGATGGTCAGGTTCCATGAAGGAGTATTCCAAGGGCAAGTGTTCCAGGAAATGAGCAGCAGAAGCTGCTGGGGCATGTGCGGGCTCTGCTGGGAGTCGGTGCAGGCTCATTCTGCTTCATTCTGTGGCTCACAGCAGTGTCCGGCCCATCCAGGTTCAAGGAGTGGGGGTGAGTGGGGGAGAAATGCAGCCCACCTCTTGATGAGGGAGTGGGTGGCAAGGTCACATGGAGGACACCTGGCACCATGCCCCACTCGTCCTTCTGAGCACCTCCCAGACAGTGCTGTCCTCATCCCCCAGTGCCCCAGCTGCCTGTCCTCAGCCCCTTTCCTGGACTTCTCACCTTCCCAGGCTTTGCGTGCTGCAGCTCTGCGGGGTGGGCGCGTCCTCTTCTCTCCTGTCTACAGCTTCTCCGTGGATCTCCTGATGCAGCTCTACGGGGCGGGGCGCATCCTCTTCTCTCCTGTCTACAGCTTCTCCCTGGATCTGATGCAGCTCTGTGGCTTTGAGGGGTACGTGTCTGTCTGGGCCTGGAGCAGCCCCAACAGAGGTCTCCTATGGTTCACTCATCTCTAGATAATTGCTCTGGGGTTCAGAAGAGGGGGCCTCCTTCTCCAGAGGAGTTCAGAGGGAGCTGCCCCCCAGGGTGGTCTCTATAGAGTTAGGTAGAATGTAGCAGACTGACCCCATGGCCCATATTACTACTGTTCACCAACACGGCCCCTCTATGGCTCTCACCTGAGAGAATAGTACTTCTTGCTCCCCTTGGGCTGGCTGTGGCTACCTGACTCGATTTGGTCAGTGGCCTGGAGGTATTTTATTACCAATACTTGTCTCATTCTTTCTTCTCCTGCCTCCTTGATTGAGGAAATGTGTATTGATACGGAAATACCATGCATGGCATTGAATGCCAATCCCACACGGAGAGAAGCGCCTGGGCCCAGGACAAGCTCGGGATGCGTGAAACACAGACTCTGGCTGTGCTAAGTCATTGTGATTTGGGGTTGTTACCACACTATAACCCTCTGCCAGGCCTGATATAACGCTTAATTGGGCTCTTCAGAAAAACAGGGCAAATTCCTTTTATGACTCCAATTTAGAAGATAGAAACTCTCTCACCTCCGTCGACCCTTCTCTCCCAGATGTGGACAAAGATAGAAAACGAAGCTTCTGAGTTTCCGAACGTTCTGGATTTGTCTTCTGAAGCACCAAAGATTCACCAACATTTGATAATTGTCTCCAAGCGTCCTTCTCCCGAGGAGTGAGGTGGAGTCCAGCCCTGACTCCAGCTGAGAAAAGAGAAACACCCCATAGCATCTGCGTGCACAGCTATGGAAGAGCTGCATTCCATCAAACCCCTACCTGTGTCGAATGTCCACCGACAGACTGCCAGCATGAATATGAACAAGACAGAGCCTGCTCTCTGGGAGTTCATGACATGATGGGGTGTGTGCTGTATCTGCTCACTCACTCAACCAACATTTACTAAGCACCTACTGCATGCAACTCTATTCTAGGTCCCTGGGACACAGCAGGAAGCAGAAGCGATTGAATGAAGTCCATGCCCTGCAGGCTCTTCCTTTCTGGCTGGGATGGGGACAATCAGTGCTAAGTACCAGGAGAAAAGGGGAAAGAGATTGAAATGTGACTAGGGAAGCCTGACCTCAAATAAGCCAGCCTCTCAAATACAGGGCTGTCTGAGAGGAGGCTGTAAGCACAGTGAATGAGATAGCAAGGTAGGTTTCTGGGGAAAGGGTGTTCCATGCCTGGGCACAGCCAAGGCAAAGGCTGTGAGGTGGAAACCCAGAATGTTGGAGACACAGAGGCTCGGGGTCTCTGGAGTGCGGTAAGTGGGATAGAGGGAGGCGAGGCTGAGGGTTTGGAGGAATGTGGTGGCCCCTGTGTAGATATTGGGTAACACTCTGGCCTTTTGACATCATACTGTGGACAGCCTGGCAGGGGAGATTTGTACTAGTGCGTATCATAATACGCTGTCTGATTCTAAAACTCAAGAGCTTGCCTGTGGCTTCTCCCTTCTAATGGGAAGGTATTCAATCGTATTTTAAAAATATTTCTAATGCAAACATCAATCAATTCCTGGGTAATAACTGAGAAACAGGCTTATCTCTATATAAGTTTCTCAAAGTCACATAGCATTATTTCATATCTTCAAATATTTAAAGAGTTTAAGAAATTTAAATGCATTTTTCTTTTCTTAGAGCATTCAGGATCTGCCAGTTCCTGCTCCACACAGGTGGAGCTGTTCTGTTGAAATGTTTTTTTTTCTCTTGCTTCCTGGAATCAGTTTGCTTAGGGAAATCAGTTGAGAGAGAAGTGTTTATCCCTGGCACACTCATGGGGGCCCTTAACAGGGAGGCCACCTAACCTGTCCGCATTCACACTGAAGTGTTATTATCCCAGCCCAGGGATGCAGGTCATGGTTCTGGAAACACCTCTTCTTCTATTTGGTGGGGATCGGCATTCACAGGGTAGGTCTAGGCATGTGCATTAGAGCCAAACAATACTTGGAAAATCCAATTTAAAATGGAGAGCAACGAACAGCTGTAGGATCAAGAACTAGAAATTGATTCTGGTGATCAATTTCCAGTTCCTGATCCTACAGCTGTTCGTTGCTCTCCATTTTAAATTGTATTTTTCTTTGAGGATGTGGTATTTCAGAACAAATCATCATCCATCTAGTTTTCTATGGAAGCTCCCTGAATCATCACAGTGAAATTAGACCAGACAAAGAAATGAAGGGAGGAGCAGATGGGCCCATTTTTCAATTTCCGTTAAGTGGGCCTCAAGGAAAAGTATCGGGACAGTCACAAGGTACCTAAAATGTCATCTCCAGAGCATATGATGATTGGGTTCTGGAGGAAGTGCTCTCCTGTGTTATCACACTCCACAGGTGAAATATAGACGTGAGTGGGCCTCACTCCACCTGATCTGGGTCAAAGACAGGTAGTGGGGAGATCTCCCATGGTGCTATGGACTGAATTGTATCTCCCCAAGTTCATATGTTGAATCCCTAACCCCTGAACATGGCAGTCAGGATGGCAGCGTTGAAAGTGATAAGTCTAAGTCTTACCTGGGGCAAGAAATGCCAGCACTGGACACCCAGGAGCATGGGTTCACCCAACCTGTGTCCAGGTGAGGGAGCCTAGGCCTCCTTGCACAAAGACTGTCCTCACAACACTGCTGCCAGGGACAGAGCCTACCTCAGACCTATGTAGGCTAGTGGACTGCTGGCAAGAAGTAATTCTGGTCCTCTCCCCAGAAAGTCCCTTATTCTCCTCTGCAAGAGGAAGGAGAGATGGAGAGTGGCCAGAAGCGTCAGCCTGGTGGACATAGAAGGAAACTCCAGGAAGCAGGTAACAGCATCTCCCTCCCTGTGCGGTCCAATTCCGGAAAAAGAATTTAAACCAATAAAAGAGTAAGCAATTACAGAGTGTGAAAACAGCCCAAAGGAAACAGCGGTGCAGTGCAGGAGGGCCAGAGTTGGAGAACCCAGGCTTCATGTGACGCAAGGAGGTGGCATTCAGGCTGATGGCATGAGAGCAGCATTGCGACTAAGAACAAGAGCGAAGGTGTTTGGGTGGAGGGAACAGCGTGGCCCTCAAAATGTGAAGGAAGGCACCGTGTGTGTTAGGAAACAAAAGAAAGCCAAAGACTGTGGCATGGAGAGCAGGAGGTGTAAGGGCAGAGAGGTGGGAAGCCCTTTAGGTGGGGTTGATGGAGAAGAGGCCGAGGGGTAAAGCTGTCGGTGGGCCATAGAAGGTCCAGCTGAGGCAGTGCAGCGGGGACCAGCCATCAGCAAGCGTCCTGGAAAGCCCACAGCAGATGGGAGACATGGTTCAAGAGGAGGAGCTGGTGGGCTTTGCTCATCACTTTTGCATATGGAAAAAGAAAAGGTAAGAGCCAAGGAGGAATCTGGCATTGGAGTTTTGCAAATATCTGCTTTGGATCCATGTGGACCACTGGACTCTAGGTAGTTATTTTTTTGAACAATGACCACAAGTGCCTTTAAGACACTGACTGGTGGTTTGAAGTCATGTAAATCATCATTACAGGGGCTGCCTTTGAGGATTAGAGACTTGAGTTTTAAATTCGCTGTCATGGAGGCTGGTGGTGAGGTAGTGGGAAGAAGATCCAATGGAAGGAAGCAAAATAATATCTCATGCTACTGGTTTCACCTTCGTGCTGTCTCTTTTTGTTCCTCTCCATGGATTCAGTCAAACAGTGGCTTATTTCTTAAGTCCATTATAAACTATTAATAGATCCACACTTCTTTTTCCACTTGACTTTTCCAAAAACATCTATTTTAAGCAAGACTTGAGAAGCCTCTGAGTCCAGGAAAATCTAGTCACTCCTTAATCCACCAGGCAGGTGCAATCGAAGCAGCTGAGAGAGAAAGAGAACGTGTTTCCACAGCGCCTGGCCAGCCCACTCAGCTCTGATCTCATAGATGAATGCTCTGTAGACCTACTTTGAGCCTTTTTCCAATCCTTCTTGCTCCTACTCCCCATGGAATGTAAAATTGCCAGGAGGTTAAAATACTCACCTTTAACTCCATCAGGAGCCCCTTAAGGGTTTTCAGGGAAATGACGTTCTCTGATAAATGCACAAACTTAGCCAAACCACCTTCATTTTATTTGGTATTTATTTAGAATCGTCAGCTAAATAGTCTCCCAAAGATGTCCACATTCTAATACCTGGAGTCTTTGAATTTATGACCTTATGTGGCAAAAGTTCTTTTGCAGATGGAACTGATTTAAGGATCTTGAGATGGAAAAACTCTCCTGGATTAGCTAGGTGGGCCCAATATATAGCCAGATCTTCATAAGAGAAAGTCAGACAAGTTAGAGATGGAGTTAAGGAGAAAAGAGGAAAGGACAGAGGGAGAGATGGGGACGATGCCCCTTGAAGATGAAGGAAGCGGCCGCGAGCCAAGGAATGTGGGAAAGGACCAGGGAACGTATCTTCCCCTGAAGCTTCTAGAAGTAACATTGGCCAGCAAACACCTTGATTTTCACCTATTGAGAGGAATGTAGGACTTCTGACCTCCAGAGCTATAGGATAATAAGTTTATGTTGTTTGAAGCCAATACGTTTGTGCTACTTTGTTGCCATGACTATAGGAGCTGAGATGTCCTGCACATTAAACCTGCAATGATCTGATCATGTAGGATGAACGCGACACTGTGTGTTCTCATTGAATTCATGTTTCTAAGCCGTTTATACCCTGCCCTTAGTTTACCCAGGTTGATTTTGACACTTGTTATTATTACATACTGAAGTCCTTTTCCTCAACAAAATGAGGATCTCAGGTGATTTCTGTTTAGGATGGGCCCAGAATTAGCATCTAAAGTTGTCTTTTTTACCTGGCTATTTACAGGGTGATCAGAAAGTCTGGAAATAATGATAATATTACTTTATCTTGCAATGGAACATAAATCAAACATTGAGGTTGAGCACAGTGGCTCATGCCTGTAATCGTAGCATTTTGGGAAGCCAAGGTAGATGGATTGCTTGAGCTCAGGAGTTCGAGACTAACCTGGACAACAGGATGAAACCCTGTCTCTCCAAAACACAAAAAATTAGCCGGATGTGGTGGCACATGCCTGTAGTCCCAACTACTTGGGGGGCTGGTGTAGGAGGATCACTTGAGCCTGGGAGGTTGAGGCTGCAGTGAGCCGAGATTGCGTCACTGCACTCCAGCACAAGTGACAAAGTGAGACCCTGTTTCAAAAAACAAAGTGAATATACATCCATGTCTGTTCTTAGAGTTGGTGACCGCCTTGTAGAATTTTCTGTTACTGTTGTCTGAGTTACTGCTGAACTGCAGCTATGTAAATAGTGCGAAGACGGCTGATGGACTTGTATTGTTTTGCTGAATCAGTAAATTGTAGTATTAATTGCAGGGTTTTGATTAGACATTGGTGGCTGCTATTGCTTTTGTTAACTGATTTGATAACTTTATATGAAATTCATTTTTTCCTTCTACAATTATTCACTGAATGTCTACTATGTGCCCAGCATGGTACTTTAGGCCCTGGGAAGTCAAGGATGAGCAAAGTGGACCTGGCTTCTGATCCATGAAAGTCCACCAGAAAGTGAGAGTCACATGCACAGCACATGGCAGCCGAGGACAGTGGTCAGTAGCAGAGGACCATGAGGCTGGGAAAGGGTTCTGGGCATCCTCAAAGGATTGGGGGGCTGAGCTGAAGGCTGAGGCTTGAGGCCTTGACCAGGCAAAGCAAGAATCATGCTGCATTATGGGGAAGTCTGTGGCTGCTGGGGACATGGCCAGCCAGGTAGTGAGCAGTGAGCTGGTGGGGCGGGGTGATGAGTGCTCCATGGTCAGGGCTCTGGCAGGCATTCCGGTCCCTTAGGAGCAAGGAGCATGTCTTAGGTTGCAAGCCGAGGAACAGAGCCCAGGGAGGGGATGCTCCAAGATGTGTGTCAGTGAGGGGCGGCTCCTGAGGGTGGCAAGAGAGTCCCCAAAGGAGGGGAGCAAGGATGTCTTAGCTGAGCCCAGCCCCTGCCCGCTGACATGGTACTTTGGGCACCAAGGGACCCTCAGCTCTGCCTTCCTGCTGCTACAGCTTTCTCCACTGTGGCTGGCACGCCAGAAGCACTGCAAGTGCAGGAGTACATGTGAGCACATGAATGGTGTGAACATGTGCGTGCGGTGTGTATGAGTCTGAATGTATGTATGTGTGGCTGTGCTGTGTGTGAACATGTGAATGTGTGTGAGTGTGAGTGCATGTGACCTGTGAATGTGCTCTGTGTGTGTGTGAATCTGCATGCATGTGGCAGTGTGTGAGGGTGTGTGGTAGTGGTTGTCAACATGTGTACATGTGCACGTGTATATATGTATTAGTATGAGTGGATGTGTGTATGTATGCATGCATGTGCCAAGTGTGTGTGTCAAGTGTGTATGTGCCTGTGCGTGTTAGTGTGTGTGAGGGTATGTGTGAGGGCGGAGTGTGTGAGTGCTTATGTGTGTGAGAGTGTGTTGAGTGTGTGTGCCTGTGTGCATATGTATGGTGTACAACGTGATGTTTTGATATATGTATACATTGCAGAATGGCTAAACCAAGCTAACTAACATATGCATTCCCTCATACACTTATTTGTTACAGTGAGAATACTTAAAATGTATGCTTTTAATAATTTTAAAGTACACAATAAGTTGTTGTTAACTATAGTCACCATGCTGTACAATAGAGCTCTTGAATTTGTTAATATTAATATTAATTATTAGTTGCTATTAATACTTCTCCTTCTAACTGAGATTTTGTATCCTTTGACCAACACCTTCCCCAGCCCTGCTGCCCTTCAGCTCCTGGTAGCCACCATTCTACTGTCTGCTTCTGTGACTCTGGATTTTGCAGATGCCACATGTAAACGAGGGAATCATGTGGTATTTTTCTTTCTGTGCCTGGCTTATTTCACTTAGCATAGTATCCTCCAGGATCATGCATGTTGCTGCAATATGACTTTTGTCTATACAGACTTTTTCAAATGGAGAGTTCATCAGTGGAAGATCAGGTAGGTAGATAGACAAGAGGTAAATGGATAATAGATAATAGAGAAATAGACAATAGACAATGCATAATATAGACAACAGATATTAGATAGATAATAGATAGTAGATAGATAGACAGATGCACTGAACATACAGACAGACAATGGCAGACCACATATGGCAATAGAGGTCTAGCTCACAGTCTCTGCAGCAGTTGGCCCAGAAGAATCAGAACTTGGCCAAAAATTGCCAGCTTCCCATTATTTGTTGTAGCTTCCAACTCAGAACCAACCAGAGATTGTCAAATAGGCACCCCGCTTAATCCCATGGGACATCCCTCTCTTCTAATAGACCACTCCAGCTTCCCCAGGCTGACAGCCTTGCAGTAGGGCCACCCAGGCCTTCAATTTTCCTGTGAAAAGCTTCATCCTGTGATGAAGCTTCCCCACCCCTCAGCCTGCCTGGGATCCTCTGCAAACACACGTGACAGTGGCCGGCTGTCCTGCTGTAGCAAGCTCTCAATAAATTGTCTCTTTGGTCACATTTGGGTAGACTTCATTACTTCCACTACATTTGTACATTTATAGAAGCACAAGCAATCATTTTGGGCTTGTGTTTGGATAATAATTTTCAATATTAACACAAGCATATCAGGGATGATCTGGGTGTCCATCACACATGGGAAATGACGTCCATGCTGTGTTTGCATGTTTACTTATGGCATTGTTCCCAATAAATGAAGTTGAAAAGGCCAAGTGAATAAAATCTGCTACCCAGAGACCGGAGTAAAGAGAGCATTGGGGAATAGACTTCTCTACCATACTCAGTGAATTGTGCATGCCTAAGTCAGAGACCCGCTTCTTGAGGATTGAAGCTGTGTCCACTTTCTGTCTCTCTGGCACAGCTGGGAGCTGTGTCGTGAAGGTGGAGGGGCCCCAAGTAGCAAGAACCAGGGTCCCCGAGTCACTGCTTAGAGGAGAGCCACCTGCCAACCAGGAACAATCATTTTTGATTTTACATGAGTGCAAAGTAAACTTGAATTATATCTTGTAAAGCAGGAGATTTTGAGGGTTTATCTGATATAGCAACTTTTAGTAGCTAAACTAATACTACAGACAAACAAAGAAATAAAGACAGAAGTAGCAGATCATGCCAGGTGCTCCATAGACCCCAGGGGCAGGGCAGAGAGACTGCTATTCAGAGGCTGCTGCAGCCTCTTTGACAAGGTGGCTTGAAGTTGACTCTAGGCAGGATCACAGGAGCAGTGAAGGGAGACGTGTCTGCACAAAGACCAGAGGTGTACAGGTCCTGAGCACGGGGAAAGCAGAAAGAAAACCAGTGGAGCAGCATGCAAGATGTTGCAGGAGTAGGCAGTAGGCAGATCATGGGGGGTTTGGTGGGACAAAGAAAACTGAATTATATTCAAATGCAATGGGAATCCAGCAGATAAAGCTATGGGATAATGTCTACTAGTTTGATTTTTGTTGGGTGGAAAATGGATGGCAGACAGCTGAGGGTGGCAGACCAGAGAGGGTGGCAATGGGAGAACTGCAGAGGAGCTGACGAGACATGTCAGTGGGTTCAACTGCGGATGGAGAAGCATGCAGGCGACAGCTGGACTGTTGACCGAGAACCTGAAAGAGAAGTGTCTCCGGAGGAGATTCAGCCGGGTTGGAAGGATGGATTATCCTTGGCCAGGAAACAAAGCCTTCCAGTTATTAACATCCTTGGAACAGCATAGTTATGGGACAGACATTCTCTGTATTTGTTTTATTGAAATTAAAGTCCAGAAATATTGTCTATAAAACCAGCCCTGAGGCAACAGCGTAGGCTCTAAACCCAATATCGGTAAATTAGTTTCTTCAAAACGACATCACCTGTCACATTAAATTAATGTGGTTTATTTGTCTTTTATTGGGTTTGCAGTTTTATAGTACTGAATTTAAAAACAAAATACTATTTATTTTAGTTTATACTTATATTAAAAGCTATAAAATGTATGAAATGTATGCCTAATTTCATGATGTTTCAGATTTAAGTCACATTGCAATGAGAATGAATGCAGGAGATCTATGATGCATTCTTTGTTTCTTTAAAAGAGATGTATAATTCGTTCAGGTTTGACAAAACTGCTGTAGTGCCCTGCTGAAAAATGCTGCTGTGGGTTCACAGTGACGGCCCCATTAGTCTCAGTGTGTGGAGAGGGGACAGGAGGGAGGTCTCCCATTCTGTTCCTGTTGGGATCAGCTGCACACTTTAATAAGATAGTGGCCGGAGCAGAGGCCATCACTAGGAAAGAGCCTCTGCTCCGGCCTTGCCTGCATATGATCATCACCTGGGGGGTTTACCCAAGTCTTGGTGCTAACCCTAGAGATGCAGATTTCACTGGTTTGAATGAGGCCTGGGCATTGGAGGCTTACAAACTGGCACAGGTGATTTGAATGTGCAGGCCAGGTTGGGCACAGGTGAAGAGAGCCAAACCACCCAGCCCCCATGGTCCAGCCAATGACCATGTCTCATTAACACGGGTCCACCGAGGAGTCAGCGGGAAGCGGGCCTCAGAGGGAAAGCTGCATGCCTCTTGGACATCAGCCGTTAATACGGAACACTGTGGCTCTCTCACCTCTCGGCCTTTCCACCGCGTGTGTTTTCACTGCAGCAGAAGCAAGGGAGAAATGCTAACACAAGGAATTTTAAGACAGACAGGAAATGCATCTTCCTGGCTTTAAAAATATTTTTACTCAAAACCCCAAAGCCTAGCTTGTCCCTATTAGGGTAGAGAGATGAAAGGAAGGGAGAGACGAGAAGGTGGCTCAACAGTCAGAAGCCCTTCTGGCACGCAGGGTTAGGAGCCAACTTCTGTCACCAGGCTGGAGTGCAATGATGCGATCTCGGCTCACTGCAACCTCCGCCTCCTGATTCAAACGATTCTCCTGCCTCTGCCTCCTGAGGAGCTGGGATGACAGGCGCTTGCCACCATACTCCGGCTTTTTAAAAGGGCCTGGCAGGGGTCGTGTGCTCTAAGAGAGGCTCCTATAGGGGAGGTGTTGGGAAAGTGCTGGCTGGACTTCAGTAAGCTATGTTGCTGTTAGGGTCCTTATGTTCTGTTGAAGATAGGGGCGGGGCTGACATTTGTGGTTTGATCAAGTAGCAATGGACAGTTCCGAGAAATAAAAGTTTGATACTTTAAGATGGTGGCATCTCGTTAAGACAGCAGTTCTCCTGTCCTATCAGTCCTTCCAAAGGAATTCTATCTCTGAGAAGACAGCAAGGTGAATGGACAGAGGCATCCTCTCTGGGCCTGGAGCCAGGCTGCTGGCAGCCAGGAGTCATGAGGTGGGACGGGGTTGAGCTGCGGTTGGTTTTGCATCTTTGAAGCTAGCTAGAGTCACCAGCATCCCCCTGCTTCCTGGACAGGGCTGGAAGCCAGGCTGCCCAAGCATTTCTCTCCCTTCACCTCTTTGCGGAATCAAGTGATGATGTCCTTCTCCTCTGTCTTGCACCTTAACCCCGTGCTCCTCATGTTCTCCCTCCCTGTAGACTGCAGGGTCCCCTCAGAACATCATGTGCCACTATAGACCCTCAACTCGTGGTCCACTGCCTGTACACAGTACGTACCCAGTATATATCTGTTAAATGCCAAACCAATCCAGGGTCTCATCTTTGTTTTGGGAATACAGAACCTCTGCTTGGGTTTCGATTTTTCCAAGTTGGGTTGTTGGTATAGGTGTGGTTGACCCTCTTAGAAAACAGTGACAGTGACCAGCTGGGGCTGGAGGATCTGAGGCAGGGTGCTGAGCACTGCGCTTCCTCCACCTGACTGTGTACCTGGCTTGGTTCAGGCTTTTCCTAAAACAGCCTGAGACAAGAGTTTGTTTGCAAGGAGTTTATTTGGGAAGTGATTACAGGATTATAGGGGTGGGGGAGAGAAGGGACTGGAGGAGGGTCATATTATCAAGGGGGGGCCATGGCAGCCCCTGGAAGATTCTTTCCAATGCCCAGTGCCTGGTGGTCTCGCTCTCCTGGGGGGTGGGAGCAGATGTTTTTGTGCTGCTCCACTGCTGTTAGCTCCCTGCACTCCAGGCTGTGCTTGCAGGCCTGGCAGCCTTTCCTGGCATCACAGTGCCCTGGGGGCAGGATGCTCACAGGTGCACTGAGCTTGGATGGGGCCATCCTGCACGGAGGCTCTGAGCTGTCCAGAGTGGCCACAGCAGCTATGCCTGAAGTTGAAGGTGGACTGGCAGAAAGTGACTTTGAGTACCTGAAGGGTCAGCTTCTGTGGTTTGGGGAAGGTTCTCAACGTCTCATACCCTCCCTTTTAGCATCTATCACATAGGGGTTCCCAGGCTCCCCTGGGAAGCAGGGCCAGCAGTGGTGGCCCCTAGCCCCACCTGGACCTACAGAGTCAGAAAGCTCCACTGAAGCAAACTGCCCAGGGCACTGTGATGCACACTAAAGCTTGGGAACCACTGACCTAGAACTGCTTCTCTGGTCATCCCATTCTCTACAGTTGATCCTTGAGCGAATATTTGTTGATGTCCACCACGTGGGCTGCAGGGAGCCACAGGCAGGAGACAAGGTCCCTGTCCTCACAGCCCCACAGTGTTTGGGAGAGCAGGGAACACATGGGCTGTCCCTGTATGGGTGACGGGACTATGAATGGAGAGCGCTGGTACTGGTGGAGCAGAGAGAAAGGAGAGACCCATCTCTGAGCCTCCTCCGCACACCAGCATCCTGATCGGGGTGCATAGCCAGTCCCTCCTTCAACTTTTTACCAGCTCAGCAAAGGGGCCCCTGCAGTCCCATCCCACAGATCGTCATTTTTGTGTAAGGACCACACAGCAGTCTCTGGAGGAGGGATGGTCTGAGCAGAGCTTTGCAGCATGATGAGGAGGGACCCAGAAGAATCAAGGCAGTGTGGAGGGCAGGGCAGTAACAGGTGGGGCTGAACCGCTGGTGTTTTGTTGAGTCACCGCCCAACCATGAGAAGCAGCCACCTTGTAACGTTGTGTGAAGACGAAATGAACTCCAGCTGTGTTCAGCCACTGCCCGTTGGGCATGGTTTAGTGGAAAAGTGAGCTCAGCCTGATGGATTACAAATACGTACGGAATGCTTATGAGGATCGATGTGTCCAAGACCACATCTCAGAGCCCTAAGAACCCAATCATGTGTGGTTGGACACCTGCCTGGATAATGGGCAGGATGCCGGAAGGAAGGCATACCTGAGAGGTGGGCCCTGAGCTGAGCATCACATGTGCTGAGCTGGTGGGCTAAAGGGCTGTCCAGAGAGAAGCAGTGAGCAGAGATCTGGGTCTGGGATGCAGAAGAGAGGTCTGGAAAGAACTCCCAGGGGTGGGAGTTGATGGTATGTGGATGGTGCGGTTGTCCAGGAGAAGAGGGTTTAGATACAAGCTGCCATGCACACCAGCACTTCATGGAATGGCAGAGGAGAGCACCCACAAAAACAGAGCAGTGAGACAAACTGGAGAATACCTCCTCACAAACAGGCAAGAGAGCTCTCACAGAAGCCTGCAATCAACAGTACCAAGTGCTGCTGGAGCAGGATGAGTGGAGAGCTTAATAAGGGCCTTTGGTCTACATGCGGGAACATCCTGGTGGGAGTAGTCATAATTTCATTTTTACTTTTTTTTTTCCTGCTGTGGGCATAGCTGGAGATGAAGTCTTTATGGTGTGCAGGTGGCTGAGCCTGCTGGCATGCTATGGTGTCATGATGTCTCTGAGGAGACAGCCTTGAATAATTAAACATAGCAGAGCTATGAAGACTAAGAGCAAGGAGACAAAGGCCTGGACTCAAGCTGGACTCCTCCACTTGCCAGCTAAGTGACCTGGGGAAACTGCTTAAGCGTTCTGTGCCTCAGTTTTCTCATCTGTAAAATGGGATGGTAATAGGACTGATTGCACAGGTTACTGAGCGATTAATTGAACTAATATCCATCTAGTGTGCAGAGCAGTGTCTGTATGCAGTAAGTGGGCAAAGATGTTGGCGATCACCCTTTTATCTGGTAGAATTTCACTGAGTGTGGGAGATGACATTGCTCAATAAGGCTCTATTTTGCCACAGTCTTCTTGTGAAGAATCACCTGGGAGACTCACTAGATACATGGATTTCTGGGTTCTAGCCCAGATATTCTTTCTGAATTTACAAGGACATGATCCTAGGACTCTGGTTCCAGCAAGACCCCAGGGATTCTCATGCTTGAAGCAGGAAAGCAATTCTGCTGCAACAGAATGGGACACATGTTATAAAAAAAACCTGTGCCCAGGGCCCTAGAGGACAGACTAACCTGCTGAAACCTCTGGAGGTGAAGGTTTGGAGGCCTCATCAAAGGAAAGGCAGTATTGAGGTGATTTAGTGAAAGGGAAAGGCCATGCAGGAGTGATGTCAGCAGGACAGTGGCCTAGGGTGCTGCAGATGCTCCTTTATAGAAGCACCAGGCGAGGGCAACGCATGGCCCCAGGTCACCTCGTGGGAACTCTAGGAAGTGGTGAAGGGTCTGCGGCAATCACACAAACTCCCAATGAGCATAAAGCCACACTCAAAGCAGCAGAAAAATTAGTGGCATTGGCTCACCTCTGCCCCACCCCCTCCCCAGCACAGTCAGGAGGCAGCTACCCTATTCTTGGTTCCTCCTTTGGGGTACAAGGGAAAGACTGGAAGATGTTTACAGAGTTCTGGCTTGTCTGCAGGCTGCCTGTGGGACTGGTTTCTATCCCACGCATCTTGGGGTGTTGATGGGAAGGGCAGCCTGCTTGGGATATCAGGTTGGAGACCCTGGGGGCAGTGCTGACTGCTGCCTTATGTCAGAGCTGCAGGGCGTACGGGCACAGGGGTCAGGCAGAAGAAATAAAGCAGAAAGTTGCAGGCCTTCAGCAGACGCAAAAATGAGGGAGAAATTCAGACATTCCCAGATAAACAGCATATAAAAATGTGTGCCCACCATTGAGCACTTAAATATATAAAGTGAACGTTAGCAGCCCTGAAGGGAAAAGTAGGACTACAACAGCAGTAGGAAACTTCAGCACCCGACTCTCAATAATGGACTGATTGTCCAGACACAAAAGCAAGAGGAAACACTGGGCTTGAACTATGCTTTCCACGAAATGGACCTAACAGACATATACAGAACATTGCATCCAACAGCAGCAGAAGGCACATTCTTCTCAAGGGCACACAGGGAATGTTTTCCACGAGAGATCATACATTACGCCACAAAACTAGTCTTAACAAATTCAAGAATATTGATATCATATCAAGGATCTTTTCCAGCCATGATATTATGAAACTAGAAATCAATCAAAGGAGGAAATTGAAAAATTCAACAACGTGGAAATGAAGCAATAAGCTCCTGAATAACCAGTGGGTCAAAGAAGAAATCAAAAGGGAATTCAAAAAATATATTGAAACAAATGAAAATATTACACATCAAAATTTATGGGATGCAGTGAAACCATTTCTGAGAGGAAAGTTTATATTGATAAATGTCTGCATTAAGATTAAAGAAAGGTCAGAAATAAACAACCTGACTTTATACCCCAAGGAACTTGAAAAATAACAAACTAGGCACAACGTTAGCAGAAAAAAGATAAAAACAAACATCACAACAGAAATAAATGGAATAATGACTAGAAAAACAATAGAAAAGATTAAAGAAACTGAGAGTTGGGTTTTTGAAAAGAGAAACAAAATGGAAACACCTTTAGCTAGATTAACTATGATACAAATCTCAAATAGGTAAAATAAAAGCAAAAGGGGACATTACAACCGATAACCGATACTACAGAAATGCAAAGCATGATAAGCAAAAACTATAAACAATAATATGCCAATGAATTGAATAACATAGAAGAAATGGATAAATTCCTAGAAACATACAACCTACCAAGACTGAATCATGAAAAAATACAAAATCTGAACAGACCAATAAGAAGATTAAATCAGTAATCAAAAGGAGACTGAATTAGTAATCAGAAATCTCCCAACAAAGAAAAGCCCAGGACCTAATGGTTTCACTGGTGAATTCTACCAAACATTTAAAGAAAACATAATACTAACCCTTCTCAAACTCTTCCAAGACACTGAAGAGGAAGGACTACTTTCAAACTCATTCTATGAGACCAGTATTACCCTGATACCAATGCCAGACAGAGACACTACAACAAAAGAAAACTATAGACCAATATCCCCGAAGAATATTGATGCAAAAATCCTCAATGAAACTCTAGCAAACAATTCAACAGCACGTTAAAAGGATCATACACTGTGACCAGGTAAGATTTGTTCCTGGAATGCAAGGATAGTTTCCATGGGCACTCCTTATGGAAAATAGCATGGCAGTTCCTCAAAAATTAAAAATAAAATTAGCATGTGATCCAGCAATTTCACTCCTGTGTATATGCCTGAGAGAACTGAAAGTAGAGCATTGAGAAAAGGTATCTGTACACCTAAGTTCACAGCAGCATTTTTTATGACAAACAGCACAAAAGGCATTTCCAACAATTAGGTGGTAGAAGTGGGGAGTTAGTGTGTACTGGGGACAAAGTTTCAGTTTTATAAGATAAAAAGAAATCTGGAGATGGAAGGTAGTTATGGCTGCACAACAATGTGAATATACTTAGGCCACTGAACTCTATATGGAGAATGGATAAGATGGTAAATTTCATGTTACGTATATCTTACCACAATTTAAAAAAAGTTATCCAAGTGCCTATTGATAAATGAATTAATAAAGTGTAGCATATACATTTTATGAAATATTATTCAGCTTTATAAAAGAAGGAAATTTTGACATGCTACAATATGGGTGAAGCTTGAAGGCCAATATTAAGTGAAATAAGCCTGTCACAAAGGAACAAATACCATGTGATCCACTTACATGAGATCCCTTCAGTAGTCAGATTTGCAGAAACAGAGCTTAGGATAGTGGTTGCTAAGGGCTGGGGGAAAGGCAAATGGGGAGTTAGTGTGTAACGGGGACAGAGCTACAGTTTTACAAGATAAAAAGAGTTCTGGAGATGGAAGGTAGTTGGGCTATACCGCAATGTGAATGTGCTTATTCCACTGACCTCTATATTGAGAACAAATAAAATGGTAAATTTCATGTTATGCATATTTTACCACAATTTTTAAAAAGCGAAGAGCCTTGAAAATGGCGAGAATTTATTCAAAAGGCAAGGGAAGAGTCTCCAGACATAAAGGGGGAGTGTGGCATGGCCATAAGGGATTTGAAATGGTAATTCTCCCTGTGTAGACAACGTGACTTCGAGGAAGAAACCTCTGGGAGCATGGAGCTCAGCCAGGAGTTAGCCTAGAGGTCAATGGTTCTCCAGCATTCGGATGCATCGGGGTGGCTGGGGAGCTTGTTAGATGCAGGTATGGGTGCCCCAGGGACTTGCATTCGGTGGGTCTAGGGAGGACTCGGGAATGCAAGGTTCTAACAAGCTCCCAGGCAATGCTGGTGCTGCCGGTCTGGGCACCCCAGTTTGGGTCTAGGGAAAGGAAGGGGGTTATCAAGAGGTGCTGGAAGCAAATAGGGCAGCCAGCCCGTGGGCAGCAGGGTCATGCCCCTGATCATTCCCAGGGATCTGGACATCTGGCGTGGCCTGTTTATACTAGTAAGCTTCAAGGTTGACAAGAAGCCACATGAGGTGGATTTCCTTACTACCCGCTCACCGGAGCAACATCAATCATAAACAACCCCAAATGACCCACTTCCGGAACACTCGAGGTTCAGCAAAACTGCTGCCACCTGGCCTCTCTGAGAGCTTCCTGATACTTTATTAACCGCTTTTATGGGCCTGGTGGGAGCGACTCTGGCCTGAGGGACTGCTTTCTCATCTATCATGTGATCTGGCATGTTAACAGTCCGCACCCTGTGGGTTTCATGCCTTTGATGCTGTTGAGAGCTGAATGCAAGTGGCTGCCTTAAAAAACCCAGAGTTAATAATTCTCCAAGGCAGAAGCCAGGATTTGCATCCTGGGGACGCTTGACTTCGGACTGGATGATTCCACAAAGCGTGCCGGGAAGCCTGCAAGACATCTGGTCGCTGGTGGGGTTTCCGGTAGATGTAGGCGACTGCTGCTTCCTTCTTTCCCATCCTGGAGAAATGTTATGATTCCAGTGACCTCTGCTGCTGCTGAGAAGATAGCAGACCACACTCTGGGGTCTTCCACCCTCAGAGCACACACAGGACAGGATATTGGAATGCCGGGGTTGTGAGGGCCAGTCCCGCCCCATGTGGGAGCTGGTACCTTGGTCACATCAGTCTCCTCTGAGCATCTATAAGGTTGAGTGGGGAAGTGGGCAGGCTTTTTGCCTCATGAATGTCTGCATAGCACTTATTTCCTGGGACTCTCACCACTGGGGAGCTTGTGCAGATAACATCCACCCTCAAACAAGAACCTCTCATCAGCAGCTGGTGGACGGGCAGGCATCCAGAGACCGGAGCAGACGCCTTTCAGTTCTGGCCAGTGAGTGCCTCTTGATCCCTGTGCCCCAGACTGGAGCTTCCAGGGGCCCAAGAGACCTTCCTTCCCGGATTCCTTCTTGCTCTCCCGGCTCTGTCCTCTCCCTATGGCTGTCTCCCCTTGCACCATGGCTCAGGCGGAATGTCTTTCCATTCTTATGTCCACCTTCTCTCTTCTCGTCCTGATGGACATGTCTCCACCTGTTTTTCTGTGGAGTGTGGGCATCAGGAAAGCTTCTGTGCTCCCAGCGAGGCTGCTGGTGAATGGAGTTTGGCTTTGGGATTCATCTTGAAAACAAGACTCCAATAGCACCGGCAATTTCTAAATGGCACCTGCCCTCTAGGGTGTGATGAGGTGCCACAGGGAAAGCACCGATGCTTGGCACACTGTAGGCATGTAGTAGCTCCTTATGGAACTAAGGGGCAGGAGTGTGACCTGCAAGGACGCAGTGGCTTTTCTTCTCTTAGGAGAGCCCACAGGTGCCCCTTAGGCAGGACAGTAATGGGAGCTGAGTGAGTGGGTGGAGGAAGGGGTTGGCTTTGCTTCCTTGGGGTGGGGAGGTTCTATTCCCTAATGTCCATAGGAAATCAGCATTCATACTTGGCAAAAAATAGCTAACCTCTAGCTTGGGAAATGTTGGTTTGAAGAGGGTGTGCCTGCTGCAGCCACTGATTTGAAAAGAATGGGCTTTCTTTGCTGATGCTAGGTTGAACGTGCTGAGACATGTCCACAGAAGCTCTGCTGCTTTATGGACATGGAAGGTGGGTGACGAAGCCCTGGAGAGGGGACCAGGGTGTCCTAAATTCTGAAACCTATCCCCAGATGCACAGCTTCCATGTGGAAAAGGGAGAAGGGCTGCTTGCATGGTACATGGCCTTGGGTGCACGACAGATGGTGCATGCCTGCCCTAGTGCCTTCCATCACGGCTCGGAGCAGTGACCTCACCTCTGCACAGACCCACCTGCAGGGTTGGGGGGATAGTATGGGCTATCTCAAGTGTATGGGGGGCACTGGGGCAGAGGGCCTGGGAAGTGTTGCCAGGATAACTAAACGAGGACCAGTGTTTAGGACAGCAAAGCCCTGCCCCTGTTCTCTGTCCCGTCTCTCAGGGTCTGGTGTGGGATGGGGAGATCAGGTGCACAGTGAAGGATATGGCTGTGGATTGAACATAGCATGGTTGGGCTTTTGTTTTTTATTTTTATTTATTTATTTATGATCTATCATAGTTGTACATACTTTGGGGGTACATGTGATATTTTGATATCTGTATAAAATACGTAATGATCAAATGAAGGAAATTAAGATATTCATCACCTAAAACATTTACCTTTCTTTGTGTTGGGCATGTTACAAATCTTCTTTTCCAGCTACTTTGAAATATATGATGAGTGATTGCTAATTATAATTTCCCTACTATACTACCAAGTGCTAGAAGGCTTTTGTCTTCATTAGGATGGAAACTACCCAAATATGTACATGAATATAAAAAGCATGCATTGTAAGCTCAGCTTCATATTTATGAAAAGCAAGGAAATGGAATAACCAGGGATGCTGTTTAAATGCATGTGGGTGTAAATGTTTAAATATGTGTAGAAAGGTATTTTCAACAAGCATATAGCTTGGGAATACTCTGTATCTGAATTCCGAATGCATGCAGTGTACTTTCATCTGAGGAGAATATCATCAGTATTATAAATGAAGCCATAAAATATTCTGCTGATGCTTTTAAGGACTGACCCATGCACTGCTTTCATTTGAAATTTTACAATTTTTTTTGGATCATTTAAAGAACCACTTCGTAAGTACATTTTGGATTTTGAAATTGGTTATGTCTTTATAACCCATATAAATATAAAGGAATAGTAAATCCTTTGAATAGAAGTGCAAGGTATGAGGTCATATGTTTCTGTTAATGCCTCTGTCTGGAGAACTTGCTATTTACAAAACCATGACACTGTCTTACGTGGTGTTATAAGGTTTAACAAGTTTCCTCCTTAAGTAATG
The DNA here is from genome assembly GCA_004027715.1 of Plecturocebus donacophilus. Lineage (NCBI taxonomy): Eukaryota > Metazoa > Chordata > Mammalia > Primates > Pitheciidae > Plecturocebus > Plecturocebus donacophilus. Next base: position 1,023 of record PVKP010018255.1, on the reverse strand, counting down.
TCCCCAAGTAAGTGATCAAGTCCTGTGCTGCCAATGGCAGATAAGAGACATGAAGATAAACAGACTGAGAGGAAATAGCCCTAGAGTTCAACAGGAAGAATCCAGTCTGGCTATTAAAAGCTTTTTGACAAGGATGTTCTGAGACGGGCTGGACAGAAGCCGATGGTAAAGGGGTGTGTGTCTCCTTCCTTGGAAGCCCAACAAGAATAGAGCGATTGGTGTTAGGCAGGGAGGGGCAGGAGTGACGCCCCCCCGCCTTAGCTGGCCACTTCCTGCAGTCCTTTAGATATGCAGTTTAGATGTCATTTCTCCAGAAGTCTCCCTCACCTCCTGGACAAGAATAGGAGGCCCAGGTTATACTCCCAAGTCCCTCCACAGAACCCACAGCCAGGGTTAGCACAGGGCATCTTGTGATTTCTTGTTTACTTCTCTGCATTCACTTGGCCATCAGTGGGGCCAAATCCTGGTCACCGGTGTGTCCCTGCAACACCCACACTTGAGGTTCATTTCTTCTGGTTCACACAAGTTTGGCTGGAAGCCTTCTGCGGCTCCTCTCGGGCCAATGTGTGTCATGAATAATAATCATAATATGAGCACTCTTCCCCTCAGCTGCAGTTAGCAAGGGTCCTCTTCTTGGGGCTTTGAGTTTCAGATGAAGAAGAAATACTGAATGAGAGATGTTCCTGAGTTTTCACTTCCATCATCAAGAGGCAAGTAAAGGGCATCACTGTGGTTTGAGGGGTGATGTCCCTGGTGTTGGCTCCCATGGCAGTAGGGGAGGCTCGGTCTCTGGTGCCCTCAGCCAGGAGAGTGGAGATGCCGCCTGAGTTCGGATCTGAGGCAGTTTCTGGGAGGAGGTGGCTGGACCGTGTTGCAGCAGCTTTGACACCAGGCTTTGCATCCATGCTTTTCACCTCTGCAGGGCTTCTCCATTTCCCACAGCTCTCCTCTCATCAGGGCATCCCACCCTCCTCGCCCGCCCCTTTCAAACAGGATGCATCTCCCATTAAAAAAAAAAAGCCA
>PVKP010018254.1:0-44580 GCA_004027715.1 Plecturocebus donacophilus | reverse complement strand
AGTTATCTGGCCTTATGCTTTCTTCTCTGCTTTCATCCTCTTTCTCTTTCCCACCTGCAGGTCACCTGCCTGCCTTTTCCCTCATCACTGGGGTCCAGGGCTTTCCTCTGCCCCAGTCCCCTCCTGTCTTTCCCATCCACTGACCTCTCTGTGCTCCCCACCTGCCTCCTAAGCCCCACCTGCATTTGTCTTCTCACTGCCAAAGGAGCCAGTGTAGGCTCGAGATAGCCAGGAGCAGGGTGGTCACAGGTCTCCTCCACAGTTCCTGACCCTAGTCTGAGCCCCCACGGAGCTCCCAAGCACCTCTCCGTTATGAACACTGTGCGGGGGTGTGTGGGCTCAGCCCCCACCCTACACATACCTGTGGCAGGCTTGCTCTCCAGCCATTGCAGACTCACGAGGGGCCTCGTTCTGGGACCCTTTGGCAGCTGTGGGGCCGACACACCTCCTCTTCTGCAGGGAGGGCTCCCGAAGCTTCTGTCCCCTACCTGCACAGCCAGCCTCCGCTAGCCTCAGCCAGCCTGGAGACTTCACTTCCGTCTCCCTGCTGTGGCTTTTCCTCTGCTGCCAGCTGCTTCCTAGTTTTTTATTTGAAGCTCCTGGGACATTGTAGTAATTTTTCTTCATTTTTCTTTTGTATTTGTCCAGGAAAAATAATCAACCCTAAGAAACCGTGGAAACCCCACTATGTGTTTTAAACTCTCAATCCCACCACAGAGGACTCCAGTGCTGGTCTGGGCCACTTTGCCTGGTCCCCAGGTCCTCTCCCTTCTTTTGTGGAACCCCCTCCTGTAGTGTCTGGAGCTCTGGGCCCTGTGCAGTATAAGGAGTCTGGGGGAGAGCTTGAGATGTGAGCCTCCAAGAACACAAGGTGCAGGGGATGTGACATGTTAGGGGAGCAGAGAACTCAGTGGGGAGAAGCAATTTCTCCCTCTAATTTCATGTAGAAGCCGAAAGAGCTCAGTTAAGTCCCAGCTTAGTTCAGCTGGGTCCAGCTGTGAGGCTTTGGGCCCCTCAGTAAATCTCCCTGAGCTTCAGGTTCTTATCTGTAAAGAAGGAGCAATAATAACCCTATCCCGTAGGATTGTTGAGAAGATTAAATGAGAAACTATAAGTGCAAGCCCTTCGTAAATCATAAAGAGCTCTAGAGAAGTTATTATTTATGGAGCAGATGTGGACTGTTTAGGCATCAAGACTAAAGGAAGAGAGGATATGGCAAGCAGCATTTAGCCTCTAAGAGACTTAGGAGGGAGTTCTGAGAAAGAATTCAGGAGCATGAAGACCCCTGGAAGCCCAGGGGCCTCAGTAGAGGAGGAAGGCAGAGCTCCACTGCCCCACGCCCTCCATCTGCTACGACTGCCATCGATCGCTTGCATAGACACTGCTGGCATGTGATAGCCCTCGCATTCAGACTCTTGCATCGGGTTGCAGAGATGCAGGAGCCATCCAGGTGCAAAGCTGAGGTCCCTGCAGGAGAGAGCATGGGTGGTGAGTCTGTGAAGTGGAGTGTGGGTGTCTGGAGCAGCATGACTTCCTCCCTGGATGAGAAGACAGAAGACAGGCTCACCACTCAAAGACAGACACCAAAAACATGATGTCACTATAAAATTAACAACTAAAGTGGGTAAAAGAAACATTAAAAGGCATTAAAAAGTCCTTTGTCTTTCCCCTCTGCATGAGGGCAGCGAGCTGCCTTTAAGGCTCCCATCTGTGCTGGATCCTTGTGGAATTGTAAGTTCCTCTTGGACAAGGACCTTGTCATTCTGGATTACATTTCTGCACAGTGCCTTGCAGACACGTCCACTTAACAGATATTACTTGACTGAGTGATTGGAAAAGAGCAGAACAAAGAGAGAGATGAGAGGTGAGCTGTTTTCATGCAGGCCATTGTGTAGGAGACTCGAGCATCCCAGCTTCGGTGCGGATTGGGGCACAATTTAAATTCGACTTCTTGCCTGAAAAGAAAAGAAGTTATAACACCAACAAGCCACCGGCTTTGTACTCTTTCTATTTTGGCAGGGTCTGGAGAGGATAAAAACATCTGGCTGGCGGGGTTGCAAGATATTGTCAGCAAGGACAGGGAGGTGTGGAATAGATTTAAGAGCTTGGAGAAGCAATTTAGATAATTCTAGTGGACTAGTTGGTCCAATTACTACAGAAGAGGAAATTGAGGCCCAGAAAGGCAAAGTGTCTTATTCCAACCCACCTTGCTTGTTGCTGGCAGAACTGGGAAAAGAACATAAGTCTTCTGACTCCTAATCCTGAGCCCTTCTGATGACTGCAAACTACCTCCCAAGAACTGATCTCAAAGAGGGACATAGCACCCAAACCAGGCTGAGCCTGAGATCTACTTCTGGCCTGGAGAGGAAAAGTCAGACTGAGACGGAGCACCCATTCCACAGAATGACAATAGCCTCTAAGGGTGTGTGCTTCCCCAACTCCGCCTTCCCCATAATCCTGGCAAGGGCTGTGGATGTCACACTTCCCCTGGGGAATTGAAGAACAGAGAGGGCTCACCCTGCACGGGGGCCAGGCCAGGGACCAAGACCACCCCATCTGCTGGCTTTCCTGATGACCCCTCCTTGGCACTCAGCATCGGTGGGAACCCCACTGTCTCCTCTCCTGCCTACACTTGGAGGAAGAGATGTGCCGAGAGCCTTGTTCTGGCTTCTGGCTCTGACTCCTGCTCTCCTGCTTGGACTGAGCCAGGAGGGTGAGAAGAATGGGAAAAGAGAAACAAAAATAGCTGCAGGATGAACGATGCCCATCTGCTGTGTGGGCGAGGGAGCCCTGAGGAGGACGGTGGACTACTTGGATGTCCAGCTAAGAGGCTGATTTGGGGATTCCTGACTTGAACAGGCCATGAGGAGCAGACAGTGTCGGGGAGGTCAGAGGACAGAAGAGAAATGATATAGACGCTGGAGCCAGTTAAGTTTGGGTTTAAGTGCTTTCTGGCCTGATTTAAGTTACCTCACCTCTCTGAACTCAGTTTCTCATACTATAACATAGGGCGAAAATACTATCGATCTAATAGAGCTGTTTTGAAGGCTATTCACCAGAATTTCTGGAACACAGGAGGTGCTTCTAAGTGACAGTTTCCCTCCTTCCCATTATTCCAGCTAAGCCCGACCACCCCTCTTTGCCCTCCAACCTTCTGAGAGCAGAGCTGACCAAGCAGCCTCTGGGAGATGCTTCCCTGCCTGTTTCGGCAGCAGAGGGCCGGTGTGTTCGAGGGGCCTCTTCCTTACGGGAGCTTCTTAGGAGTCACCACCAGGCATAGAGAGCTCTGGGTCACAGATGCGATCCTTCTGTTTTTTCTTCATGTTTTTTTTTTTCTTTTTAAAAAAATTTTTTCCTTTTTTTTTTTTTTTTAAGATGGGGTTTCACCATGATGGCCAGGTTGGTCTTGAACTCCTGACCTTAGGTGATCCACCCACCTCGGCCTCCCAAAGTGCTAGGATTACAGGCGTGAGCCACCGCGCCTGGCTCTTCATATGTTTTTTAAGCAGCTACACAGCGTGATCACCACAGTAGATTATGGGGTTCTAAAGAAAGGGCTGCTTGAAGGTCAGGTGTGGTGGGAAGTACTGCGAGGGACGTGCCCCACGCTGAGGGGCCTGCTCTAGACCTGAGAGGGGACCAGGCCACACCCACACAGCCTTGGGCCCTTCTGCTGTCTGCTGGCACGTCAGGAACAGATGGGATCCGCCAGCAGACAGGCACAAGTTCAGATCTGAGCTTCACCACTTTCTGCTGCGTGTCTCTAGGCAAGGGGTTTGACCTTGAAGACTCAATTTTCCTCTTCTATGCAAAGAGGGCAATACTCCACTCAAGTACTTAATCTTACTTTGAAGATTGCATTGAGATGTGTACAACGTTTAATCTCCACTCACTAAATGGTCCCAGGAATGGCGCTTCCAAGGACAGTGCTTTTAGATGGCAATAATGTTAAACAGTACCTACAATCAGATGGGTGGTCTTGACATGAAGGCAAGACCTTAACCTGCTTTGTTCACCTCTGAATTCATCTACATTTTAACTTTGTTTATATTAGACCCAGGGGTCATTCACTCCCAATCTCTCACCCTTAGAAACCTCCCTGTCAGCTCAAGGAAAAATCCGCAGTTACCACATCTAGAAGTGACCAGGTGTCACCTGGCTGCTGGCTTACCTGGGACATGCCCAGTACATCTCCTTTCTAGGATGGCTCTTGGGCAAGCCCCTGAGGCTCACAGGCCGTGGTCTTCGGGAGAGGCATGGCCTTCTCTGTGTTCTGGGCTGCTTCTCCAGCAGCCAGGCCCTCTGTTCGGGAGCTGGCTCAGACCTCCTCCCTGGCCTCTCAGCCCCCCAGGGTGCCTGCTCATGTGGGGTGCAGGACACACCCTTTGCCGTTTGTGCTCCTTTGCCCACTCACCACAGACCCTTTCACACCTCAGTTAGCCACTTAGGGAGACAAAGCGTTAGTGCGAGCAGGGGAAGCTGTCCAGACCCTGATGAATGGCTCCGAAGCCTGCCGTTGCCATAGCAGCCAGCTGGGAACACCGTTTCCAGGGCCCAAGGCGTTCAGACACGCATGGGGGGTGCTGCCCTGATGGGTTGCTGCCCACTCTCCTGCCCCCACCCTGGCTTCTCAGCTCCCTTAGCAACAGCTGTTGCTGTCACCACCACCGCTGCAGCTTCTGCCCCGGCCCTGGGCAGGGTGCAGGGAAGTGGGGGTGGCATTGGGGGGGCGATGGCGTAGGAGTGTGTGGGAGGGCAGAGCCTAGGTATGAAGTTGGAGAGGAAAAGGAAAGGAAAGACTTGGCAATTTTCCCCATGATACTAGTGATACTATTATAAGGAGACTTCCTAATTATACAGAAAACAGGCTCATAAACTTAGGCGCCAACAGACCCCTTAGTGATCTGGTGATCACCTGAACTTTAAGGGCATGCCTGTGTACCTGGATATATGTGAATTTTTCTGGAACAATGGTTTATGGTTTTTATCAGATTTTCCAAAGATGATTAAGGTCCCCAGTAGATAAGAACCTTCATTACAGAAAATTTTGCATTTTACAATCAGAATGATCTCAGGGACTGGTTGGCCAGGCTGGCTTGAGAGATATGCTTAGAAAGGGAAGTGAGTGCCACACTGGGTGGGAAGCGGGGTGGGTGACATGCTTCCCTGTGCTTGCCAGAGTCCCCAAGATCTAGCATCTGCCTCGTCGGGGACCTCTTCTAGGACTAGGGGACGGGAATCTTCCTCCTAACACAGTCTGTCCTTCGCAGCCCGCATCCTCTTGCGGCTTTGTCCTGGGGGCTGAGTGTGCTGTTAGCTTGTGCTGGCTCTGTGCTGGCCTGAGCTCAGTGTTTCACATACTCTGTTCTCAGGATCCCATCCGAGCCCCACACAGCACTACGGGGAGGGTGCTCTCACCACTGCCGTTGAAAAGATGAGAATATTGGAATAAGAAAACTTCCGTGACTTGTCCAAGTTTGTGTAGTCAGAAGTTGGAGAAGCCCCGAGCAGCTTAGTGGAGTGGTGGAGTCCAGCCCTGGGCCACAGTCAGACTCAGGGGGCAGCCCTTCTCAGCTAGGGACCCCACCTCTACTCTCAAAGCTGCAAATGAAGGATCCTGATAATTCCTGCCCCAGAGGGCCGTGGTGGAAGTTAAAGGAGTTGAAACTACTTGAGCAGTGTGTAGGACAGCATCCACCACTAAATAAAGGGTGGAATTAGAGCAGCATTCAGCCGTGAGTCTGCCTAATTCTAAAGCTCACACAGAGAGGACTTTTGTGGAGGAGGGGTTCTGACCCTAATGCCAGAGCTGAGTTATGACATAAAAGTCATGCTTCGCCACTTACTAATTGAGTGTGGGTGGGGTAGGCAGGTGATTCAGGCCTCAGTTTTCTTATCTCCGGGGAACGCCATGCTCTATAGAGGATGACTGTATAGTGAGTACTGTTGACTACATAAGGATCAAATGAAACAACGTCGGGAAAGTTCTTGGTAAACTGTGACATATACTACAGCAGTGCACTCAGTGCCCTGGCACTGAGGCCCAGCTCGTGCCCCATAGGGCTGTGTGCCCTTCCCTTGGCTGGCAGCTCAGGGCAGGGAGCCCAGTGTGATGCCTGGTGAGGAGGGAGATGGCATAATGCCTTTGGGTGCCCATGTGCCTGGGTCAGCAGCCAAGAGGAGGATGCTTAGGAATTCCACCAGGGCAGCTGGGTCCCAGCTTCATTGGCAGGGGCAGAGGGGACGCAGGTATGAGGGAGGCCAGAGAGGGGCACCAGGGAAAGAGGCTGGGTGGGCCACGGAGCACTGTCCAAGGGGTGTCACAGAGCCTCGCCAGGTGTGTGTCACCCTTCTCTATGAGAATGTGTGATTAGTGGAAATGAGAACAAGCTTCCTTAGTCACTGCCAAGGAGAAACACCACGAGGAGTTATCCAGCCCGCTAATGGAGGGGTGCACTGGCCTCTGTAGGCTGCTGGAAGGGAGGAGTTTCATGTCCTCTTTTCTTTTTGCCCCCAGAAGACTCATGTTGCTGAGAGCAGATGGTGAGGGGGAAGAGGGTGGGTCCTCATCCTTGAGTCACTTGCTGCCAAGGTACCTTTTTGGGACTCTGGGAAGTACAGCAAGCATCTTGGACAGATAGGCAGCCTGTTTGCAGCGGGGCGAGGGTCAGCCCGAGGAGGCGCTGCTGGGAGTGACTCGTGCCCAGTCAGAAGTCATAATTGGAGGTGATTAATCTGTGGAGGACAGCGTGGGGAGTCAGCGTTGACTCAGGACCCAGGCGGGCCGCTCCCCTCTCCCACTTCACCAGCCTCAAGAGGTGGAGGGAGGCTGCTTGGAAAGGCTAATGATTCAGAGTCCCTTAAAACAGCAGGATGAGCAGATAAGTCTCCTGATCAGAGACATTTTAACCCTTAATGGTCCAGTGGTAATGTGAGGAGGTTGAGGGTCTTCTCAGAGAGTTGAGGCCCTGGACACGTGAAGCACTTATTTTATTTTATTTATTTATTTTTTTGAGATGAAATCTCACTCTGTAGCCCAGGCTGGAGTGCAGTAGCACAATCTCGGCTCACTGCAACCTCCGCCTCCCAGGTTCAAGCAATTCTCCTGCCTTAGCTTCCTGAATAGCTGGGACTACAGGCATGCACCACTATGACCAGCTAATTTTTGTGCTTTTAGTAGAGATGGGGTTTTGCCATGTTAGCCAGGCTGGTATCGAACTCCTGACTTCAGGTGATCCACCTGCCTTGGCCTCCCAAAGTGTTGGGATTACAGGTGTGAGTTACTGTGCCCGACCCCATGCAAAGCACTTCTGATGTGCCCCATCAGAAGTGGGAGTCAGGAACTCCTCCACAACAGGATGCTAAGGCAAGGCTTTTAGTTAAGGGAACCCAGATTTCAGCCCCAAGCAGGCACACCCCAGCTCTGGCAAGTGGCTCAACCTCTCCAAGTCTGCACAATGAGAATGAAACAAATTACTTCATGGGGACTCAAAGAGATGGTATTTGTAAAATGTTAGCAGAACTGGGCCTAGATCTGGGATGGGAGATCTAGTCCCAGTTCCAGATCAACACCTAATCCCAGGAGAGGCCACACTGAACATGTGTTTTAAAAGAGGGTACATTAACGTTTTCCACCCCTCTATTCCAAAGAGAAGCAAGAAGACCGGAGGGTCAGAAGAGCCAGCTTGGGCCATGCATGGATGTCACAAGGGACAGTAAGATGGGTGAAATGAATATGCAAATCGCCAAATATTATTTTATATATATACACACGTACATACATGCAGCAAATATTTGTACACAATATACACAGTAAATATTTAATTAAAGAGGCTGTTTATCTATTGGCAACTGACCTTACACCTTGGGGGAAGGTGCCCAAGTACACACACCTTGAAAACGCCCAGTGGCTTTTGAGGAGACCTTGGTGGCACTATTTTGTTTTGAGCGCAGGGTCTTAGAAAGCAGAAGTCAGGACTCAGTGGGCTTTTGGGAGGGCTGAGTCTGGAATAGTAAAGATGCTGCAGCCCAGCTGCTTTTGCTGGTCACTCTGAGGGAGGGAGAGTGGACTGCATCAAAGGGCTGCAGCTAGATCTTGGATGGGTGCATGCAACCCAACACCATGCACGTGCCTTAAAAGCAGTTCTAATTCTTTTTCAACTTTTCTCTTTCTCAAAGGAGAAGTAAGAACATTTGACCAGTAAGAACAGGGAGGGTTAGATTTTGCACAGTTCCCAGAATGCAAAATCGAGATGATGGATATAAGATGCAAATGGGCAAAGTTAGGCACATTCCTTCTTTACCCTTCGGGGTGCTGGGCCAGAGGTTGCAGTGCACTCCCAGACAGGGCACAGCTCCCAGGTTCCCAGCTCCTGTGAGGACCCACAGCTAGGGCTGGCCCACGCAGAGACTGGGATTCTGCCAGGCTCACCCAGAAATGCTCCCTCTCCATTTCCATGTTCCTGTTTGTTCTCTCCTGCCTGGATACCTTGCCTGACCACCTGACTGTTTCAGGGACTCTTGCCACGAGCTGGCCTGTTCACCAGGTGCAAACAATTTATGCAGTGCTTCCTATCCATCCCCTAGTGTTTGTGATGAAATTGGGCAAAGCAAAGGTTATTTTTCTCAGGAGCATCCTGCAGCAGGTCTGGGATTCAGGCCTGTCAGAAGTCTTTCCTGCAGATACATCTGAAACATTCCATTAGCAGCAGGACTCTGACAATCAGGATTCTGCCAGATTTGAGAGTCAGGTAACCAAGACTTTTGCTGCGGAGATCATTAGAAATAAAACCCCACTTTTCATATCTCCCCGGAGGCTTGTTCCTTCCTGGTTGGGGGGAGGGCCTGAAGGCCTATCAGCACCCATCTCAGGCCCAAGGAGCCCAGTTCTTCCAACGTCCTTCAGCCTCTACCAGCTGCAGAACAATGAACAAACTCTGTCCTGTGAAGCTTCCGTGCACTTAGCATTCGTGGGCTGCAGCCTTTTGCCATTTGATGTGTGGACAACAAAAATCAGCATATAGATTGAACTGTCACTGCATGGGGGTCAAAACAGAAAAGGAGAAACAGTGTTTAATTTTTTTTGAGATGGAGTTTCGCTCTTGTTGCCCAGGCTGGGGTGCAATGGTGTGATCTCAGCTCAACGCAACCTCCACTTCCAGGGTTCAAGTGATTCTCCTGCCTCAGCCTTCTGAGTAGCTAGAATTACAGGCATGCACCACCATGCCTGGCTAATTTTGTATTTTTAGTAGAAACCGGGTTTCTCCCATGTTGGTCAGGCTGGTCTCAAACTCCTGACCTCAGCTGATCCACCCGCCTTGGCCTCCCAGAGTGCTGGGATTACAGGTGTGAGCCAGCGCAGCCAATACAGTATTTTAGAGTCCAGCTGGGTTCTCTTAGGGAGAAGATTGCTTCTCAGAGGAGGAGGTGCCACTTAGTGAAGGGGAGGGGGGAGACTTACTAGTAGGTTTGATCACAAAGTCCCCCTTCCCCACCATCCTCAATGCACACACAGGGGCATAAAGGAAAGGGGAAGGAAGGACCCAGGTGGCCTGGCTGCTGGCCTTGTTCTGTTTCCTCCCTGGACCCACTGGTCAGCACGTGCTGAGCCTGAGAAGATCTGCGCTCCTGGCCGCAGGGATTTCCCCTGTGTGGCCTCCATTTGCAATTTTGGGTCTTGGTCCTCCTGGAATCCACCTATTTTGAATTCCTGGCACAACCAGATCTTTGCTGAGTCTTGTTAGTACAAGATATTTATGATGCAGTGCCAATCCCTGGATTTGGGGGTGCAGAACTCCGCTCAGGCAGGGGCTTGAGGGACAGGTGACTGTGGAAGCATAGATTTAGGGCATATCTTGGGATTCCCGAATAGCAAATGAACACATCGTGAGGTGGAATGGTTCACCAAAGACCTTGGTTGTTGGCAGAAGAGCAGGAATAGGACTCCAGCTGTCTAACTCCTAGCTCTTCCTGCTGCCGCTGGAGCCTTCTCCAGGGAGGGAGCTCTGCTGACAGTAGGCTGAACAGCTCTGGCGACTGAATCCAGTCCTGCCCTAACCCTTTGTTAGACGCCCCGTGCCTGGCTCCCAGGTCATATACATTCTGGATCTGCTATAGCCCCGCAGCCTGGGGAACACACAGAGGGCTGTCAGGCCTGTCTGGCCATGGGGCATGAAGCCTGGGGAAGCACCACCTTGCTTCCTGCCACAGCCTTTGTGATGGTCGCAAAGCTCTGAAGGAAGTTGCAGAAGACAAACCAGTCATTTTCTCTCTGTCTCCTTGATTTCTCCTGCATCCAGGGTGGCTCCTGATTTTCCTGGTGACTTAGCGTTTCCTTACACTTGGACTCATCATTGTCACTACTCCCACCACTGATCTGGAATGTGTGGCCTCCCTCCCCCACCATCACCGCCTCCACAGGGCCTCCTCCACTCCACCTGTGGCTCCTTCTCATGTGCTGCACAGCTGGTCTCACCCCCATGGGAGGCGCTCTCCTAACCCCGAGCCGGAGACAATGGGAAGGTTCGGGAGAAACTGGAAGCCTTGCTAGTGCCTGACATCCCTCAGCAGACCAGACACCTGCTGTGATGTAAGCAGTCCTGTATCCACCCAACCAACATCACTGTGTACCTGCCTGCCAGGCACTATGCCAGATGCCATGGCCTTGTCAGATAAAGCAGGGGTTCTGCCCTCAGAGGAACGCACATGCAAGTGGGCACATTGGCTTCACTACAGTCTGGTGGGCCCAAGTTGGCTGCAATGAGCCAGGGCACAGGAGCTTTACGCAGGAAATGGAGTGCCGGTCAAGTCAAGCAGGGGAGCAGGAAACCCTCAATGGTGGTGCCTGAGTGGGCGCTGGAGCGGGGCGAGGGGTGAAGTGGGCAGCTAAGGTTGAAGGAAGGGGAGGAAGGAGGCCACCCGGTTCCCACAGGGACAGCAAGGGGACAGCACCAGGCAGGTGCTGGGCTGCCTTGGATCCATTAGACATCTCCCCGGGTTGAATGGGTGGGCTCCGAGACAGCCGTCCTCTCTCTACGGTGAGCATACTGTGGTGGAAAGTGTGCTCCAGTAGGGACAGTCAGAAGGCAGGTGTGGCCCTGAGTCCGCCATGAACCTGCTCAATGACCTTGGCAAGTCACAGACCCTAACCTCATGGAAAAAGAGAGAATTGGACAAGAGAGCCTCTGACGTCCCTTCCAGCTTCAAAACTATTCTCTCCCTCCCAAACACACAGGATAACCAAGTGAAAGTAAATGGGGTTCATGGACTCTAAGATCTGCTCCTAGACAGTCAGATTCGGGGTTGGTCAAGATGGTGGTGAGAGAACCTGCCCTATCCTGGTAGGTGGAGTAAGCTGGGGAGTGAAGAAAGCCCATTCCCCTTCCCCTTCTTTGGGTCAGGATTCTCCCCGCCTATGAGCAACAGGACATCAGGGCCAAAAAAAAAAAAAAAAAAAAAATTTGATTGCAATGCCAGTGGGAACTACTCTTGTCACGATGTTTCACTCTAGCGCCTTCATTTCTATTATTATACCAAGTGATTTATTCCAAAAACATAAACCCAGCAGCAAAAGAGTAACTGGCTCCCCAGGGAGAGGTCTCTTCCTCTTCCTCCTGTCCCGCAAGCTGTTGGCTGGCTCAAAGTGCCTGCCTCTTGTCCGGCTTAGCCTGCTCTTGATGGGAAGGCTTGCAGTCTGGGAGGAAAACAGCACCTCCTAGTTCTTCTCTGGGTCTGCCCAGGCTACTTGGCCTTCACCAGCAGTATTCACTACAAATTTCTACTCAAAATTTCTTTGAAACCTGGGTAAACATCTTTTTCTACTTCTTACTTTAATTTTCTCATCTTTGAAATGGGGAGAAAAATTCTCGACAGTTTCTCCTTATAAGTCCAGGGAGGTGCTAAGACTTGGATTCCGGCCAGATGCTTGTTAGATCAAAGCTATGCCAGCTGGGCATGGTGGCACACGCACATGGTCCCAGATACTTGGGAGGCTGAGACAGGAGCATCACTTGAGCACAGGAGTTTCCGGTTACTGTGAGCTATGATTGTACCACTGCACTCTAGCCTAGGCAAAAAAGCCAGACCCTGTCTCTGAAAAAGAAAAAAGGAAAAACATAGAAAAATGAAAGCGCTGCCTCTTCCTTTGTTCGCTGGCATTCCCATCTGAACAGGGCTCTGAGCCAGGCCCCTTCCTCTGTAGGGCCACCATGACGCTCTCTTGTTGACATTGCTTCCTAAATTGGGGCAGGGAAGAGCAGCTCACTCATGGAAGGCTTGAGGGTGACACGATGTGTCCTTTGAAAACTGAAATATTCAGCTGGGCACGGTGGCTCATGCCTGTAATCCCAGCATTTTGGGAGGCTGAGGCGGGTGAATCACTAGGTCAAGAGATCGAGACCATTCTGGCCAACATAGTGAAACCCCATCTCTACTAAAATACAAAAATTAGCTAGGTGTGGTGGCAGGTGCCTGTAGTCCCAGCTACTTGGGAGGCTGAGGCAGGAGAATTGCTTGAACCCGGGAGGTGGAGGTTGCAGTGAGCCGAGATCATGCCACTGCACTCCAGCCTGGTGCCTGGCGACAGAGCAAGACTCTCAAAAAAAAAAAAAAAAGAAAAGAAAACTGAAATATTCAAGTGTTTAAAAAAAATCCTAATAACCCATTTTGCTTGTCCCCTTCTGCCTGAAATGGAAATTGGTTAGTCAAGTGGAGTCAGGTGGGGGATGGGAGGGACAGAGCACACTCTCATGGCGTCTGGGATAGTCACTTCCTTCTGGACTCCAGGGGTGTGTATTGCTTTTGCAATTCAATCATTTGCCACTTACCATATACTAGCTTATATTTTAGTGATTAAAAAATATATAGCCCATCTATATTTTCAGGATTTAAAGGGAAAGAGTAGAACGATACAAAGCAGTTTTTGACAAATGACTGGTTTTGTAATTGCTGCTGATTATAGCCCTCCCGGCAGGATCTATGGGTCTACAGAAGAGTTAGCATTGGGAACTGTTGGAACAGAGGGGTCTGAAAGTCCCAGGTCAGCCTCCTCACAGACACACAAGGAACATGTTATATTTTCTCTTTCAAATCTCCTTTCCCATCCCTAGACAAGTATATATATGTAAGCAGGCAACTTATATCTTTTACCATTTGGTCTTCGTTTTAAGATGGGGAAACTGAGGTTGGGGGAGGTTAAGCAGCTTGCCGATAGTCACACAGTTAGAGGGATAGAGCCAGGGTTAGCATGCTGCCTGATTTTTTTTTCTTTTTTTTTTGATCCAGAGTTTCGAAGGTTGGAGTGCAATGGAACAATCGGGTCTCACCGCTACTTCCGCCTCCCGGGTTCAAATGATTCTCCTGCCTTAGGCTCTCAAGTAGCTAGGATTACAGGCATGTACCACCATGCCCTTCTTATTTTTGTATTTTTAGTAGAGACGGGGTTTCTCCATGTTGGTTAGACTGGTCTCGAACTCCTAACCTCAGGTGATCTGCCCGCCTCCCAAAATCCTGGGATTACAGGTGTGAGCCACTGCGCCCCACCAGCATGCTGCCTGATTTTAAGGGTCATGTTCAGTCCACCACATCATAATGCTTCGTGAATGGACAAAGGTGACAGTTTCCCGACAGCTTGTGAATTCTGTTGTGGATCAGCAGGCTGAGAAGGGGACTGCTCACAGTGCGGCGGCCAGGAAGAGGCTGAGCTGGGCATGGGGCCCCCGGCTCTGATTACCAGGCTGGTCCCTCATGCAGGTCAGGCAGCCCACATACCTGCCAGCTTCTGAAAAGAGAGTTGTGTTCTCTTTTTGCTGAGTTCAAATGTGTGGAGAAGAATATGCACAGCTCTGCAAACATGAAGCCGATATTCTAGCAAGAGGGCTGTTGGGCTTGTGTGGGTTCGAGGGCAGGGACTGACTCCCCTGAGCTCCTGTTGCTGGCACATCTCCTTCCCCCGGGAGGCAGGATGGTCACAGCCTTGCCATGTTGGCAGCGACGGTCCACTGGATTCCCTCTTAGGAGGTGCCATTGTGTATCTAGGGGTAGAAAAGTAGAGGGGCTAAAGGCTGCCTTCGTTTCTCTTGCCAAAGGGAAATCCCTGCAAAGCAATAAAACTGTGATGAGCTTTGAAGAGGGCTTCTACCCACTAAGAAGCCAGTCCTGAATTTTGATGCGATGTCACTTAGCACAGTTCCTTCCCACCAACTGTTTGCTATGACACCATGGAGCTAAATAGCAGAGCTGCCGAAATAACAGTCGAGAGAGAGAAGTAAGAGGCATCAGCAAGGGAAAAAGATTTTTTAAGCAAGAAAGGGAATGCGGCAGCCACCCATGAAACAGATAGAAGCAAGATGTCTGTTCCAGGTGGTAAGAGACAGAGATGTCTTGTGTGTGACACAGAAGTCTAGGATGCCAGCCGTGCACTTGACAGAGGGCAGTGATCGTAACAGCCTGCATTTGAGACCTCTCATTAACATCCGCTTCTCCCAACACTTTACCTTCTTATGAGAAGGGGCAGATATTAGCATCATTTCATATGTGAGAAAAAGCGGAGTTTTCACACGTGAGGGCAGATACACGTCCGGTACCCAACCACAGTGCTTTCTGGCTCGCCTGAGCTGCTCTACCAGTGCCGCTGTATTTGATAGAAGAAGATGCAGCGGGTTTTCTGGATATTGGAGGGCAATGCTGACAGGTAGTTGGCACAAGTATTTGAAATGGGAATGGCTGTGACAAGATCCTGCCACGCTGCTGTGCCACTCAGCATCCATCACTGTGAGGGAGCAAGCGAGTCCGCCCGCCCTGTCTCCTGCCTTATATTTGAGAAGGACACAGAAGATCTGGGCATGAGGACCATAATAGGGTTGGCATCTCCCTGCTCACCTTGGGATTTGTCTAGGTGCATAAATATGCAGGGATAGCTACGTATTTCTATGACGTAATCTCTCTTCTTTGGACAGGGGGGGTCCCCTCCGACAGTGAAGCTTTCTCAAGAGTCTTGGTTCTCCTGCTATATTTTCTTCTCTCTGTCTCCCCCCACAGTCACACCCTCTCCGTGGTCATCAAGGGAAAAGGTTTCCATTTAATTCAAGCAAGGGATTTCCTGTGAGCCTGCATTCTGCCAGGGACATAATCTATTCTTCTTTGTGGCATCAGAGGAGTCCAAGATTCTACCACAAGTAATTGAGAAAATTGACCTGCAGTGACTAGTGATGTAATCTTACAAATCCTGGGATTCACCATTTGGAATTACATTCTTCTCAAACTGGACAAGACCTCGAGAATCATACAATGTCAGAGCTTGAAAGCTAAGGATGTTCACTTTCGCTTCTTATTTAATTGAAGAGGGAACTAGGCGCTAGGAGGGCTGAGTGGCTTGCTACGTAGAGTCACTCCTTCCTCTATGCTCTTCCCATTATTCCAACTCATCTTTAGCTCATCCCACCCCACTGCTGGGTATGATACACTTGTATTTGAGCCATCTGTCTTCCTCTTAAACATCTTATAAAGGAAAGTGCTTTTAAGCCTGGCATGTAGGAGATGACTAGCGTCTCTCAAGCCCTTAAGACAGAACATGGCACCCAACATCAGCAAAGTTTTCTTTCCATCTAAATTTGCCTTGCTGCCATACTTCCTAAACTTTTTCAGTGAAGAGCGAGGAGAGGGATCTCCACGCTTATGTATTTTTCCATAGGTGTCAAATGGGCAAATTTGCCCTTCCTGTGGCCCTGCTCCCTCCTCTGGTGTAGCATTCTCTCCTGGAAGTTAAAGAATCACAACTTCTAAGCTCATAAGCCATGTGCTTAGCGTCCTAAAGTCAAACAGAGGTTTGTCCACTGGAGAACTGACTCTTTGCTTAATGACCAAAAAAATAATACCTTTTAGAGCCTTCCCTTTCATTTCATGCCAAAGTTATTACGCTAGATCCAGCCTGGGTTTCTGGCACCAGGCCTGTCAGAAAGCAAAACTGGGACAGAGAGGAAGACAGGAACCCTCTTGAGTGGAGGCTGTTGGACAAAGGTATAGTGGGCAGATTTCAGAGGAGCTCCCCGATTTTCTACCATGTAGTTCTCAGTACATGCCCATACTCATCTTGAAAAGCATTTGTGAAACTGCCAAGAAGCCAGACTAAAAATACCCACAGAACAGTCTGGATCAAGGAGAAATGCAGAGTTGGGCGTGAGGGCTCCTTGGAAGGTGCGAGACTCAGCGCAGGAGCCAGACTGCAGCACCCACCTCAGGCTCCTGTTCCAGGTGAGGGAGCCATGATGCACTGGATGTCGTTGGGGAGGAGTGGATGCATCTGGGTTCAGATCTTTCGTTTTATTTTTGAATCAGTCAAGGCCAACAGTGCAGCAAGTGTGTCTAATGACACACTAAGGGCACCTATTGTGTGCCTTAAAGTTCCAAGTCCTTGTGTCAGTTTGCTGAGAATGATGGTTTCCAGCTTCATCCATGTCCCTACAAAGGACACAAACTCATCATTTTTGATGGCTGCATAATATACACAAAATCAAACACCGCATGTTCTCACTCATAGGCGGGTGTTGAACAATCAGAACACATGGACACAGGGAGGGGAGCACTATACGATGGGGTATGTTGGGGGAAAATAGGGGAGGGACAGTGGGGCGGGGGAGGGACAGTGGGGAGTGAGGACTTGCAGGGAGATAGCATGGGGAGAAATGCCAGATATAGGTGAAGGGGAGGAAGGCAACAAATTACACTGCCACGTGTGTACCTATGCAACAATATTGTATGTTCTTCACATGTACCCCAAAACCTAAAATGCAATAAAAAAAAAAAAAAAAAAAAGTTCCAAGTCCAAGAACTCACCCGCTTCTTGGAAAAATTGCATTCTTTTTTTATTTTTTGAGACAGAGTCTTTCTCTAACGCCAGGCACCAGGCTGGAGTACAGTGGCATGATCTCGGCTCCCTGCAACCTCCGCCTCCTGGGTTCAAGCAATCCTCCTGCCTCAGCCTCCCGAGTAGCTGGGACTACTGGTGCATGCCACCACGCCAGGCTAATTTTTGTATTTTTTTTTAGTAGAGATGGGGTTTCACCATGCTGACCAGGATGCTCGATCTCTTGACCTTGTGATCCACCTGCCTCGGCCTCCCAAAGTGCTGGGATTACAGGAGTGAGCCACTGCTCCCGGCCGGAAAAATTGCATTCTTTATGAAATTTTTTTTGATACATCTAAAAAGGAGAAAGTCATGTTTGAAAGATGAACTAGACTTTTTCATGTCTAGGGTCTGGCACCCTAATGGGGTGCCATTTATTGCATTATTAAAAATTATATTAGCCATTAAGAATGAATGCTTCCTCCTTAAATATTCCACACCCTTTCCTTTTTAACTTTATTTAAAAAAATTATTGATTTATTTTTAATTGGCAAAAATGGCATGTGTTTTTGGTGTGCAACATGATGAGCTTTTTGTTCTGTTTTGTTTTTGAGATAGAGTTTCACTCTGTCACCCAGGCTGGACTGAAGTAGCACAGTCTCGACTCACTGCAACCTCTGCTTCTTGAGTAGCTGGGATTATAGGTGCACGTTACCATGCCCGGGTAATTGTGTGTGTGTGTGTGTGTATGTGTGTGTGTGTGTGTTTAGTAGAAATGGGGTTTTGCCACGTTGGCCAGGCTGGTCTCAAACTTCTGAACTCAAGTGATTCACCTTCCTTGGCCTCCCAAAGTGCTAGAATTTCAGGCGTGAGCCATCACACGTGGCTCATGATGTTCTGATGCATTATGGAATGGCTGAACTGAACTCATATACACATTTCTTCATATATTTATCATTTTGTGTTGTGAACACTTAAAATCTCTTAGCAACCTCCAAGGATACAGTGCCTGGTTGTTAACTGCAGTCACCGTGTTATTCCCTAGGCCCTGCGCTTGTTCCCCCTGCCTCACTGAGCTCTTGAACCCTTTGGCCAGCATCTCTCCACTGTCCCCATATGAGGCGTTCCGGTCTTTGCAGGGGCCCCCAGTGCCCTTTACCATGGCTGTAACTTGGCTTTATCTGCTTATAGTTCTCTGTCTACCCCGTTTTTTATAATCCTTCTTCTAACACTTAATCCCTTTTGTTTGTTTGTTTGGAAAGGATTTTTTTTTTTAAATAAAGAATTCATTTAATAACTTATTTTTTTTGATTCAGGAAGTTTTTTTGTTTTTATTTTTTCAAATTGTTTATTTATTTTACATGAGTTTTGTTATATTGTGTCTTTTTAAAATTATTATACTTTAAGTTCTGGGGTACATGTGCAGAACATGCAGGTTTGTTACATAGCTATACATGTGCCATGGTGGTTTGCTGCACCCATCAACCTGTCATCTACATTAGGCATTTCTCCTAATGCTATCCTTCCCCTAGGCCCCCAAACCCCTGCTCTCTCTCCCCTAGCCCCCAACCCGCCAACAGGCCCTGTCATGTGATGTTCCTCTCCCTGCTTCTAACACTTAATCCTGATCAGGTGCCCCTTTGTCTCTAGTCTGCTTTTCCCAGTTTTTTGCTCTCAGTTCTTGGGAATGTTTTGCCACCAGAACACTCCTGCCTCTCCCTGAGGGCTGCCAGCAGCAGTTCTGTCATGGCTGGGCTCTTGCTCTCAGGCAGGGGATACACTTGCTTGGGTGTTTCCAAATTTCTTTTTGAGAGAGCACCTTGCTGTGTCACCCAGGCTGGAATGCAGTGGCATGATCATGGCTCACCGCAGTCTTGAACTCCTGGGATCAAGTGATTCTCCCACCTCAGCCTCCTGAGTAGTTGGGACTAGACATGTGCCATCATGCCTGACTAGCTCTTGTGTTTTTTGTAGAGACAGGATCTCACTATGTTGCCCAGGCTGCTCTCAAACTTTCGGGCTCAAGTGATCTTCCTGCCTTGGCCTCCCAAAGTGCAGGGATTACAGGCCTGAGCCACCATGCCTGGCCTTGTTTATTGTTTTTAAATAAAAATTATTATTTGAGACAAAGACCTGTCTTGGAGAATCAAGTCTAAAGATGGACAGCATGATATGGGCAACCATCCATAGGACACAGAAAAAAAAGTTAAGAAAAGTAAAATGAGACATTCAGTATTTATATAATGCATAGATCAAGGTAAGTGTGTTTGTCACCCTGATGTAATTTGGTTAATCTGTCCCTGGCTGTCCCCTCAGGAAACTCTTATTCCCCTGAACCTCAATTATCTTCCTAAGTCTATTTCTTTCAGAGGTCAGAAGTGCAGACCTGTGTGACCTTCCGATTGCAGAAACTTGCTGCCGACTGTGACTTCTGAGAGATGGATGGAGCTAGATGTCATGAGGTGACTTCAGAGAGCTGAGAGCTATTGATAAACTTTGGGGTAGTTTGTCAAAAATGTGAGATATCTATTCTCATTTTGTTCAGCTTTGGCCCATTGGTATAGTGTTCATTTTGAGGGATCTATGGAAATAGCCCCTGTGGAGAGTGATTGTTTTCATTATAAAAAAGCTGAAACACAAGTTTACTTGGGAGCGCATAAGCTTTGCTTTATCTAGAAACTCTGAGTGGAGAAATGGTAAATTCACTGGTGGCTGGAATCCAAGGAAGCAGAAGCAGCAATATTTTCCCAGAGCCTGGACTCCCGTCTGGCCCCCAGCATCCCATTCTCGTGAGAGTAGAGAGCCCCCGCCCCAGCGGCTCTGAGTTCAGTCACCACCTTGCCTTTGCAGAGCAGAGCTGCCTCCTCATTTGAAGGAGCCATCAGATGGGCTGGGCAGTTTGTAAAGCCCCAGCGGGAGAGTGGTGCCCAATCCCCATCTCCAGTGCCTCATCGCTTGTGAGTTCCAGATCCCCGAGAGAGGGAAATAATTGTCTCTGGATCCCACATTCCCTCCGCTCTCTTTCCTAGAGTTGCTGGTCAGACCTGGTGCAGTTCCCCTGGCACCACTGGGTCCCATCTAACTCTGGCCTTGATGCTTTCTATAAATTCAGAAAAGGCCTGCGCCTCGACTTCCTACAGTGGCACCCCTAACCTCATCTCTCACTCAGTTATGCTATCCTTGTACCCCAGCCGTGGCAGGAACCACAGACTCTCACTGGACATTTACCAGAGCAAGCCATTGTCCACCGAAGTGCCCCTCTGGGCTGTTGGTATGGGCAGTATCTTCTCTTGAAGCTGGAGGAGACCCCTTTAGGAGGCAGTGAAGACCCCCCAATTTGTTTGCTTTTGCTTGTTTTGTGCACAGTAGGTATTTAATAAATATCTGTTGCATGAATGAATGAGCAAATGGGCTCTTCCCACTATAACAGAAATGCCTCGGCAAAGATTTTATGCTTCCCTGAATTGGTCAAAGAAGATGGATGGTTTAATTGAGGTATTTATTTCAGCTGCTGAGATATGCTGCTTTGGCAATCTTTGAGATTTGTGTTTTTTTTCCTTCTGAAAACTAAAAATAAACAAAAAATCCTAATACCCATGAAATGCTGGACACTGTACTAAGTGATCCCATCAACACTTTCTCCCTGAATTTCCTCAGTCCCTTTGTCAAGGAGGTCTCATTTTCCTCCTCTTTACAGGTGAGAAGACCACCTCTCAGAGAACAGGCCATGTTATCCCACATCCCTCAAATAGGAGGCAGAAACAGGATTTGGACTCAGGCCTGCCTGACTGAAGCTCAAGGGCTCTTCCCACTGTAAGTGCCTGGTCTATCCTTTCCAGAGGCAGCCATATGGCCTACATTCCAGAAAGGAGGCTATATCCATAGGAAGCATGTGGGGGGCCTAAGAATGATATTAGGAGTGACATGAAGTTGGAGATCTTTCTAGGCAGAAACAATACTAAAAGATGACACTCACTGAGCTTACTCCCCAGGGACCACAGGCTCCTTCCAACAGAGCTCGTGAAGGTAGTACCAGATCATCTTCAGCTTACCAACGAGGCATCCAAGACACAAGACTTTAAGTAACTTCCAAAAGATAATGGCAGTGTCAGAATTTGAACCCAGGCAGAACTCTTAACCATTATGCAAGGCTGCTTATAATGTTGGAGGAAAGGTTTCCAGAATTCACACACAATCTTAGTGTTCATGGTAAACTGAACACTAAAAGATGGGCAAATTCTATGCCCTATCTCTGAATCTGGGCAGGTCTGTGACTGCTTTAACCAATGAATTATGGAGAAATGACACTAGATGACTTCCAAAGCTAGGTCATAAAAAGCAATGCAGCTTCTGCCTTGCCTGCTGGAATTCTCACTTTCGGAGACTTGGGTTCACCTGTTGTGAGGAAGCCCAGATCAAAGGCAGAGTCAGTAGGTCCAAGTGAGCTTTCAACCAGAAACCAGCGGCAACCCCCAAGCCCCTGAGCCAGCCTCTTGGAGACCCAGCTGACCTGAGCCTTCACTGACTGCAGCTTCAGTCAACGCCTGAATGTAACCTCATGAGAGACCCTCAGTAAGAACCACTCAGCTAAACCCTGCCTTCCCTCTCTTCTCTGACCCACAGAGTTGCAAGCACAAGAAAACTGTTGTTTTGAACCACTAGATTGCAGGATAATATGAATGCTATGTAGCAATACATAATCAGAACAGCAGCCACAGGCTTCTGGTCTAGTCTCCCTTCCTTCCCATATAGTTCCTCACTTTGATGGCCTAAGTTGAATAACAATAACATCACCACCACCACCAACAACAACTGTTGCTACTAATAGAGGAAGAAACTTTGGATATCTAGTGTGTGCCAAACACGTTCCCAAGTTCATCGAGTTAGTCCTCATAAGAACCATTTACAATAGGTCTTAATCACATTTTAAAGATATAATCACTGAATCTCAAAGAAGGCAAATGACTTCCTTGATGTAATTTCAGATTCATAGTACTTTCCACCATCTCAAAGTTTAGGCTGAACTGATCAAGGTAACTAAGGCAAAGCAAGAAGCACAATTGCTACCTCTCCTCTGACTATCCTCACTTACCTTTTTGTTTTTTTCTGAGACAGAGTCTCTGCTGTTCAGGCTGGAGTGCAGTGGTGCGAATCATGGCTCATTGCAGACTTTAACTCCCAGGCTCAAGCAATCCTCCCACCTCAGACTCCCAAGAAGCTGAGACTACTGGTGTACACTACCATGCCTGGCTACTTAAAATTTTTTTTTCATAGAGATAGGGTCTCACTATGTTGCCCAGGCTGGTCACAAACTCCTGGCCTCAAGTGATCCTCCCATCTTCGTCTCCCGAAGTGTGGGATTACAGGTGTGAGCCACCGTGCCCAGCCAGTTACTGTTTTCATTGTTGAATATATGCTCAAACAAAAAAACGCACAACAAAAATGTACAGGTCATTGAATTAGTATAGGTCAAATTTCCTTCTATCTACCACCAAGGGTCAAGAAAATAGAACATTGCCAATACCTGAGTAACTCCTCTCTTCACAGCTGCTCCCAATCACCACCCCTCTGGAGGTGGTCATGATCATTTCTCTTACGAAAACCAACACAGTTTTACTATCTAAACTTTCATTCCTAATAGCTAGTAGGTTTGCCCATTTGTAAATTGCATTTAAGTGGAATCACATGGTATGTATTTCTTGTGTTTACTTTCTCTGATTAGAGATTACGTTGAAAGGTTATGTTCTGAGATTTAGCCATGTTGTTTTGTATAACTGTAGTTCCTTAATTTTTATTGGTTATTCCACTATATGAATATACCATAATTTATTTGTTTCATTGGTGATGGACATTTGGCTTGTTTTCAATCCTCTTCATTATACAAATCATACTGCCGCTATGACATTCTAACATGTGTCCTTTGGGGGACACGTGCATGCATTTCTGCAGGGTATGTGTCTAGCAGTGAGGTTGCTAAGTCATGGGGGTGCATTTACTCAACTGTAGTGGATATTGACAAACAGTCTTCCATAGTAATCATACCATTTCCAGCTGCTACCAGGAACACAAGAGGGCTCCTGTTGCTCTGCAGCCTTGTGAACATTTTGTATTATCAGTCCTTTTTTCTTTTTTTTTTTTTTTTTTGAGACAGAGTTTCACTCTGTCACCCAGGCTGGAGTGCAATGACACTATCTCAACTCACTGCAACCTTCACCTCCCTGGTTCAAGTAATTCCCCTGCCTCAGCCTCCCAAGTAGCTGGGATGACAACACCTGCCACCACACCCAGCTAATTTTTGCATTTTTAGTAGAGACAGGGCTTCACCATGGTGGCCAGGCTGGTCTTGAACTCCTGGCCTGAAGTGATCTGGCCGCCTCAGCCTCCCAAAGTGCTAGGATTAGAGACATGAGCCACTGCCCCCAGCAGTATTATCAGCCCTTTCAATTTTAACCACTCTGATTGGTGTGTAGTGGTAACTCATTACAGTTTTAACTTGCATTTTATTGACCACTGAGAAATTCTCATGTATTGAATGACCAGTTGGATATGCTCTGCTGTAAACTGGTTTTTCAGGTTTCTTGTCAATTTTTCTTCTAGGGCATTTGCTTTTTTCTAAATACTCTAAGAAATGTATAATATTATTTACATATACATTCTCTAACATTTGTTTTATTAGAGTATATGTGTATATGCATGTGTGTGTGTGTGTGTGTGTGTACTAAAGCCCTTTGTCAGGTAAGGATGCTGTGACGTGGCCATGTGAATCGGGATTAGGCCATGTGGCCATGTGGATGCTGTGATGTGGCCATGTGGATCAGATCTTCCTTTCTAATTAAAGGGAAAAATATACAGAGGCCTCTCTTTCTGAGCATGTGCTGAAAAAAGCAAAGAATGTTTATTTGGGACGAGAAGGCTCTAAAACATGGAACACTATGAACCCAGATTTGAAACAATTTATGCAAAACTAGACTAGAGCTGGGCACACTCTTGCAGCTCCTGGGAAGAATAAGATGGTTCTGAGCCTGCATTTGGATCTGTCTTGGGTATGGAGGCCACTGTGGAAGAAGGGTTCAGAGGTCACGGGCTGTGCCATGGCACTTTCTAGCTGTAGGGTAGTGATCAGAGGCAGAGAGGTTGGGAAGGGGTTGGGTGGCTCCTCCCGGCAGCTCAGGAGCTCCTGACTGCGTGGAAGGTGAACTCTCTTTCTGCTGAGCCAAGGGCTCAGGGAAATGCTGTTATCTCTGCCCTCAATATTTGCATCTCAATTCACCCTTGCCAGCTCTGCTGTTTGCATAATGTACCTTGGGACAGATCTGCCTCCTCTTTGCAGAGGTCCTGACACCTCCCTCGAGTCCTGCAGCATGTGGAGGCTGGTGGAGGAGCTCTCTCTCACTCTGCAGGTTTCTCTTCTCAGATGATGTCATTCTCATTTTCATGAGCATCAAGGTCCCAGCTGCCCTTCCAGCTCAGGCCAGCATGTCTCTGCCCTGTATTCTCCCTAGAGAGTCCCAGCCGGATGGTTCTGAGCAGATCAGCCCTAATTTTATTATTCACCAGGCTAAACAGTGTCAGCAGAACCCACCAACCTCTAAGATCAGGCTCACTTCCCTAGAGCGATGGGGGCCCAGGAGTCACACCAGCCCTGTGCTGTCAGTGCAGCCTTGAAGCAGAGTGACTCACTGGCAGATTTTTGATGCCTTCCTGACCTTCCTTCCACCTGGGGTCCTCAGGGCCTGACAGAGCAGGGAGAAAAGAGGTGGGCTTTGGCTTCATCATGAGTCAGCTTCTCAAAGGGCAGCAGGGACAGACCGTATCTGTTCAAGGAGCTGAATGGAGCCAAATTTACTTGGGGGTAGAGGCTGTGGATGTTCAGCACTAGCAAATACCCAGGAGGCACTCCCTCAAGGACATGCCTCAGGCAATGTAACAGAGCCCCAGGAAGCCACTTACCTGCCTAGCGAAACCAGGAGCCTTGCAGTGGTGCCTTATAGAACGACACTTGCCAATGTAACTGAGGCTTATTCTCTGTTATTATATTAATTAACTTAAATTTTTTTCAGAGGCAGGGTCTTGCTCTGTCGCCCAGGCTGGAGTGCAGTGGTGCGATCATAGCTCGCTGCAACCTGAAATCCCTGAGCTCAAGCGATCCTTCCACCTCAGCCTTCCAGAGTAGCTGGGATCACAAGCATGTGCCACCACACACTGCTAATTTTTATATTTTTTGTAGAGATGGGGTTTTGCCATGTTGACCAGGCTGTTCTTGAACTCCTGAGCACCAGTGATATGCCTGCCTCAGCTTCCCAAAGTGCTAGGATTATAGGCATGAGCCACCACGACTGGCCTTTCTGTCCAATTATGTGTGGTGGCCAATCCCCTGCATGGCCCCTGACAATCTTCACCTCCTGGCATCCACATTCTTTGTAACCCCCTCCCATACTGAGTGGACTTGGCCTGTGTGACCGATAGAAAATTGCAGAAGTAGCAAAATGTGAATTCCAAGACTAGGTCATAAAAGCCACTGTGGCTCATGCTGGCTTTGTCCTGGATCCGTCTATCTAGGGGAACAGCTACCATGTCATGAGGCTACTCTAGCATCCCTGTGAGAGAACTCAACCAGGGGAGGAATGACGCCTCCTGCCAGCAGCCAGAGCTGCCCTTCCAGGTGTGTGCATGGACACCTTGGATGTAGTTCCTCCAGCCCTGGTCAAACCTTCAGATGACTTCCATCTCAGCTACAGCCTCAAGAAGCTCCCTGAGCCAGAACCATCAAGCTGAGCTGCTCCTGATTCCTCCTGGAGTCTAGAGACCTTGTGAAGTAATATATGTTTATTGTTTTAAGCTGCTAAATTTTGGAGTGACTTGTTGAATAGCAATAGATAACTAATACGATGTGCTCTTCTGTTTCTCTAGGAGGTAGGCTTCTTTCATTGTGTCCTCTCCAATACGTTTTTTAATGCAGCCAAATCTGCTAATAAAGGAGAGTTTCATCCTTCTATCAAAACCAAATAAATGGGCCAGGAACAGTTGTTCCCACATGTAATCCCAGCTCTTTGAGAGGCTGAGGCGGGCTGATCACTTTTGGTCAGGAGTTTGAGACCAGCCTGGCAAACATGGTCTCTGTTAAAAACACAAAACATGGTCTCTATTAAAAACACAAAAATTAGCCAGGTGTGATAGCACACGCCTGTAATGCCAGCTATATTATGGCTAAGGGTCATAGTATAGGACGGGGAGGCTGAGGCTGAAGAACTGCTTGAACCTGGGAGACAGAGGTTGCAGTGAACTGAGATCGCACCACTACATTCCAGCCTGGATGATGTGGCGAGACCCTGTCTCTAACAAAACAAAACAAAAAAAGAGAGAAATGTTTCTTTTGTTTACTCTGTGCTTAGCATAGTACCTGGCACATAGTAGGTGTCAGTATTAAAAAATATGGTACAAATGCCAGTGAAATCAACTGACTGAATTAAGTAGATTAATACATTTCAGAGTCTCTGTCAAGTAAGGGGGAATAGTGTTACAGATAAACTTAGAACAAACAAAATTCATTTCCAGGCCTGACACACTGGCTCATGCCGTAATTGCAACACTTTAGGAGGCCGAGGCAGAAGAATCGCTTGAGCTCAGGAATTTGAGACCAGCCTGGGCAACACAGCAAGACTCCATCTTTACAAAAAATTTAAAAATAATTAGCTCTCTGTCATGGCTCATGCCTGTGGTCCTGGCTACTTGGGAGGCCTGAGGTCAGAATTTGAGGCTACAGTGAGCTATGATTGCACCATTGCATGCACCCGGCCATATAGGAAGAAACTAATTTCTGTATCTTTCTGTGATTTATGGGGGCAGGAGGAGTCAGATAGTAAAGCTTGCCCTTTATTGCCAGATTTGTATTAAAAATAAATTTATATTCACTAAATACATGCTAGTTCATGATGGCAGGATATGTTCAGAAGTACACTTGGCATCAGTGAATGGCCAATTAGAAATTAAAAAGTGCCATAAATGGTCTTTCAATTAAGTGACTAGTCCCATGTCTGACTGATCCTGAATGTATAAACCTTCAGAGTTTATCGCAGCGGGCTAGAAAATGGTATTGATGAGGTTAATCTCCTCCCAGTCATGAACGCTGGTTCTCATCATGATTCGTCTGGTTGTATTCTTTGGCTTCTATCACAAAGGAGAGGTATAAGAAACAGGGAGCAGGCCAGGCACAGTGGCTTACACCTGCAACCCCAGCACTTCGGGAGGCTGAGGCGGGCAGATCGCTGGCACTCAGTACTTTGAGACCAGCCTGGCCAACAGGGCAAAAATCCATCTCAACTAAAAATACAAAAATTAGCCAGGTGTGGTGGTGTGCACCTGTAATCCCAGCTACTCTGGAGGCTGAGACAGAAGAATTGCTTGAACTGGGGAGGTGGAGGTTGCAGTGAGCTGGGATTGCTACACTGTACTCCAGCTCGGGGGACAGAGCGAGACTCTGTCTCAAAACAAACAAACAAACAAACAAACAAATAAACAGGGAGTAAAAGCAGAATTCACCCTATGTCAAATGCTTTACCGACATAATTTCAGTTAAACTTTCCAGCAACCTTGTGAGCCAGGGGCCACCATCCTTGTTTTACACACGAGAAACCTCAGTTGCACGATTCCAAGCAAGCTGCCCAAGTTCAGAAAGTGAGTCAATAACAAAACTATGATTTAAACGCAGGTTCATCGGATTCTTCTTTTTCTACTACTGTCTTTCATGGACTCCGAGATCTGGAAGATGACTTTGGAATCCTCTGGACTAACTCCCGTCATGCATATGGGGAGAGAGTGTCTCTAAGAGGTTAAGTCACTGATCAGAATAACTCTGCTATTAATGGTCTGACCCTGATTGACTTAGGCCTTTTGCTTTGCTTTTCACTCCACCATCCAGGATGGTAAGGCTGACTTTGCTCATTCCCTCACACCTCCAAGAAAATGAACTCAAAGTTTGTGTGAAGGCTGGTGATTGTTTTACAGAATTTTAATCCAGATATATAGAGGAAGATAAATACCGTGCTGTGGCAAACGGGGTGAAGACAGTGCTCTGATTTTCCTGCCACGCTCCCCTCCCTGTCCTTTGTGCCAAGGGCATTTCTGTAAGTCTGGCAAGGCTCACACCCAGGCTGCAAATCCCGCTCTGTCATTGTGCAGGTGCTGGTGACTGGGTGACATGTCTGGTGACTTCGGCAGCAACGAGAGACCCTTGCGGCAAATCATGGCGAATTCTGTGCTTTTCTCTGATAATAGCACCAGTTTAATTATAATCCAGAAGTGTAAATTCCAGTTTGCTTTCATCTCTAGTATGTTTCGTTTCAAATGTGACTTTGCAGCTCCTTCTCTCCTTTTTTCTCTCTTCGTGCCATAAAATATTTGCATATTTGAATGTCAGATTTTCCAAGTGCTGGAAGCAACAGGCTTTGGTATGTTCTTGAGTTATTTTGTGTAGCAGCAGCTGTCTCGTTTCAGCAGCCACCAGAGCTGAGAAGTGACCCAGGAGCAGCCTGGCAGGAAGAAAGAACGTGGGATCCAAGGGGGTTTCCTTATAATCCAGAGCCCAGAAAAGCCTGGTGGGGGCTTCAGTCCCAGGCAGCTTCCAAACAGATGTTTTTCCCCAGTTGATTTTTTTTTTGAAGAAAGGCAGATTACCAAGGAAAACAAATACTGAATGATGACTGCAGAATGTGTCTTTGGAACTTGCTAGACTAATTACTGAAGCTCCAGAATCACTTTAAAAGCAACACATTTTGTTTTGCAATATACAGTCATCTTGCCAATTTTTTTTTTTTTTTTTATAATTTCAATCAGAATCCACCTCAAACTGGATAGTTGATTGTGGTGGAAGTGGTGTTTGGAAGGAATGCTCTCATTAAGACAGCACTTTTCAAGGAATTTCCTGACTTTTTTTCTGTCTGTAGAATGACGTCAGGAAAATTCTCCTACAAAATATTTTCAGAGCTTTAAACAGCTTCCTTTTGAAATGATACCTTCTGTTTAAACAATCATAATAGCTGCTTATTGTGTGCCAGATAACATCAAGTTTAATTCTTCAGTTCTCCTGTGAGGTTGGTATTTTTATCATCTATATTTATAGATGAATAAACTGAGGCTCAGGAAAGACACTTTCTGAAGACCTGAGACTGAAGTGTGGATACTGGACTTCAGTGGAGACTGTTTATCGTGTGGATTATATCACTGTTCTTTGTAGAAGGACAATGGCAGTGAGATCCACTACTTCAATATCCTGATGTTTGAATGCTCAGGCTTTGACCTAGGTAAGTATCACATTTTTCAGGGAGCTTCAGGGTAATTTCCAGAGAATGTGGTTTTCTAGTTAATGTTCGATCAATGAAATAGGATTCCCGCTTAGATACAGAAATGTGACTGCGCTGAAGCCACACCTGCTGGAGACAGTTATTCATTTAACAAAAGCGCATGGAGTCCCTGGTGTGTGCTGGGACTGTGGCCATCCCTGGGGATGTCATAGTGGGCCACAGAGCAGGTCTCTGTCCTTGACACTGTGGTGGGCGAAGCCATGCTGGAAACCCTGAAGGCGATGTGGGGCCCTCTACGCAGATCCAGGTCCTTTGACTGGGGCTCTCGTGTAGGTATCATCAGAAATATTCTTTTACTCCTATTTGGTGGTGCTCTGACAATCCAAACAGGTGACCTAGGTAACCCAGGCACACTTATGCCTATTTCTCATTTACCATCCATTCAATAGTCAGGCGATTCTTATTTATTTAGGACCCAGTATGTGTCAGAGATGGTAATAAATCAGGTACCATTCCTGCCTTCATGGAGTCTAGACGGGGTGGAAGATACTGACAAACATGGAAACATTCAGTCACAGCTGCAGCCAGTTCGAGGCAAGACAGATTGGGAGCCATGGGCAGTCCCAGTGAGCAGAGGAGCCTCTCGGAGACATCTGGGCCTGGCGCTGCTGGGCACTGTGCTGACACTGTGCCTGCACTAAGGGCTCACTCAGTTTGCATGGTTGCCTGATGGGTGGCTGGCCCTTGAGAAGGGGTCAGCCAGCTGCATGGCAGGGTGACGGGCTCTCAGGGTAGAGGCGGGGATGCATGAAGTCACCAAGAAAGGAGAGATCCAGTACACGTGAAGGGACCGGAAGAGGCCAGGGGAGGCAGGCACAGGATGGCTTGGAGCAGGGCTCGTAGGTCACTGGACACTGGAACTTGAGTCTTGGCACATTGAGCAACTGGGGAAGGCTGCACACAGGATCCGTATCCTTCAAGCAGTCAACGTGGCTCTGAATCTCCATCTTTGCCTCTCTGGCTGTGCCCTGCCCTGACCCCCGATCTCCCTATTACTTCTCTAAGCCTATTTCCTGATCTGTCAAACAGGGATTAATACCATCTGTCTCAAGGCTTTAAAAAATTTATTTTTAATCAGACAGGGTGACACATGTGAGTCCCTATGAGAACCTCTCTCATGTTCTCTGTGCACAGTAATAACAATAGCCAAGATTGATGTGACATTTGCTGTGAGCCAGCACTCTGTTAAGACGTTGACCCGTTTCCACTCATCTATTTCTCAGGATGATTCTGTTACTACAAACAGGTGCCATTAGGATTCCCACTTTACAGATGCAGAGAGCTGAGGCAGGAAGTTTCACGCCAAGGCCACCTACCCGGTAAGAGGGGGAATGATGAGGCTTGGCAAATGAGGGTTGAGTTCCAGGAACGCATTCTCCAGGTTGCCCTCAAGGTTGCATTTGCCATTCCTTCAGGGCTGGTGGAGGCACTGCCAGAGGAGGGCTGGAGGGCTTCATGGAGGGTGGCAGCTTTGAGAGAGGAGGCTGGTTTAGAAGAACAAGGTCTCCATCCTGGTGCTCGGCACCTTCTTGCAATACTCTGAAGACCAACTCATCATGGTGTGCTCAGGACTGTCCCGGTTTTAGCACTGGAAGTCCTACACCCTGGGAAGCCCGTTGTCCTGGACGCCAGGATGGGTGGTCCCCTTAGGAGGATCCTGGTGATGCCTGCTGCAGTCTCCCACCAGCGGATCGGCCTTGTCTCAAAGCCTTTTCTGGTAGATGCAGGATAGCCCTCTATGCTCTCTGGGGCTGTGGAAGAGGAGGAGGAGCAGCAGCAGCGCATGATGGGGTGTTGCGGGACCTCATCTGTGTTCCTTGCAGCGCCTCAGCCCCTCTGCAATTTACCCTCAGTGCTGCTTCTCGGCAAGCAAACACACACATACATGAAACTAAAAATAAATCCAGGAACCTCTAGCCTCAAAGACCCCTGCCAAGGGCCCCCTAGCTTCACAAGGGGTGGTCCCGGGCATGAATAGCAACTGCCACTGCCTGACTGTGGGTGGGTGGCTCAGGAAGCTGCGCAGCGGCCACCTGCTGCCTGAGGGACTGTGGCTCCCTCTCCGACTCCTGGGAGTTCGGTCTCCCGGGCTCTTCCTCTCTGCCTGCAAGGCCAGATCACGTGTTCCTGATGGAAACCACAGCCTGGATGCAGGGACAGAGTCGAGGGTGGGCATTCATCACCATCCTGGCCATGGAGGCTGAACTACCCCCCATCACATCACTGGAGGCAAGGCTCTGCTTGGCGGGGTGGACGTGGTAAGCAGAGGTCATTGTTGTCCCAGCTGGAGGTGGCCCCCAGGAAGAAGCTCAGCCTGTGTGCACAGCATCTCAAGTGATCCTCAAAAGTCTCCCAGGATGCATTATTCCTCTTCACAGACGAAAAATGGGGTCTGCAGGCGTTAGGTGGTTTGCTCTCGACACACAGCAAGCGAGTGGCAGAACTGAAACTATAAACAGGTCTTCCAGTGCCCAGCCTGCGCCCGTTTTCTTGTGGGCCTCTGGGACTTCCCTCTACCCAAAGACCGCAATGCACTTTCACCCATCCGCGATGTCTCCACTGTCGCAGAGCCTACAGGTGGACCACGGTCGGCTAGTGTTTTGTCAGAGAGACTGGAGTGGCTTGCCTGGGCACCCTATCCTTGTTGCCTGGGCCCTGTCTCCTCTCTTCCCACCCTGGGTTCTGAGGATTGCTGGCGTGTAGGAGGTGGCTATGAGGTCCCCAGCACTGGCTCTGTGCCCATGGCCTGCCACTGCTGTCCTTTGCTGCCCCTTCGCTACCCAGTGGATGTGGTCCCCTCCCAGCCATCCACGCCGCACTGTGGCGGGCCCTCTACTTTGAAAGAGAGTTGGCCAGGTGTGGTGGCTCAGGCCGGGGGGTGGCTTACATCTGTAATCCCAGCACTTTGGGAGGTTGAGGCAGGCGGATCACCTGGGGTCAGCAGTTCAAGGCCAGCCTGGCCAACACGGCGAAACCTGTCTCCAGTAAAAATGCAAAAATTAGCTGGGCGTGGCGGCAGGCGCCTGTAATCCCAGCTACTCGGGAGGCTGAGGCAGGAGAATCGCTTGAACCTGGGAGGCAGAGGTTGCAATGAGCTGAGATTGCACCACTGCACTCCAGCCTGGACAACAAGAAAAAATCTCTGTCTCAAAAAAAGTCTTTTCTCTAGGGTTTCAAGATTACTGTCAGTGGTGAATGGTATGAAAAATCTGTAATTATACCTCTCAGAACTCCACGGGCAGCTTTACCTCCCTCACAGTTTAAGGTTCCCTGTGTCAAGCCTCATATCAAGTGTCCCTGGATGCAGGCCGGAGGGTGGATGTGGAGGGAGAGAACGTGGTGTGTCATCAGAGGCCTGGCTGGGGACACCAGACGGTGGTCCCAGTGCGGAAGACAGAGCTGGCTCCTTCTCTGCACCAGCGTCCTGCCTTCCAGAGGTGGTCCACTCCCACCCATGCAGACTCACAATGGCAGTCTTGAGGGGCTCCCCTTTCAGAAGCATAGCAGCCCCTGCTATGAGCCAGGCAATTCTTGTCTGGAAATGTTACTCAGGAAGCTGCAGATGCTTTTTTTTTTTTTTTTTTGTAAATCATGACTCCTAGGTAGCCACTTTTCTTTGGATAATAGATTTCTGGGGTCCTTTCTTGATATTCCAAACATGTCCAGCAACCCATACTTGAGTACACAGACAGAGGCTTCCCTGATCTCCCTCCCTTTACGTAGATAGGAGAAATGGGACCAAGTCCTCCTCATCCCCCTTCCCACCTCAATGTCCTGCTTCTATGGGGCTAATGAGGAAGGCAAGTCAGGAGAAGGCACTGGGGGGCAGAAGGGACAGTGACTTTCCCTGAAGAAAGCCTAGAAGGAACCAGGAAATGGGATGAGGTGGGCATCTCCACACTCAAGTGCAGGACTTTGTCCCTGCGGCTCTTCCGCCTTCTGCCTTAGGGACCTCCGACGTCTGCAGGCTGGGAGCGAGGAGAGTGTTTCCTGCTTTTGCTCCTGGAGACAAACCTTCTCCTGACACTCAGCATCTGCTCAGCCCAGGAGGCTCGGCAATATTTCACAGATCCATGCGCTGCAAGGAGGCACTTGAGTCAACATTTGGAAGATCACAGCTGCAGCCTGCATGGGAAGGGGAAGCAGAAGAGGAAGAGCTTGGGTTGTAGTGCCCAGCATGCCACCCTCTGCACCCTCTGGCCCTCTGACCTCTTCACACGGTATTTGCTCTTTCATTCATTCAGCAATAATTCTGTGTCCTTTATACATGCTCTAGGCACTGGAGACAGTGAGGAGAAGAAACTTCCTACCTTCATGGAGCTTATTTGCCAGTGGGGACCACAGGTGATAAACATAGATAAAATGCCAAGTAATGATAAGGGAAATTGTGTGTGTGTGTGTATGTGTGCGTGTGTGTGTGTGTGTGTGTGTGTGTGTGTGTGATTAAATGCAGGTTAACTTCCCTAGTTAATCTGCATTTAATCACACATACACACATTTTCTTGGGGAAGTTTTTTTTTTTAAAAAAATATATATTATAGCAGAGACCTGGATAAAGGGAAGAAGCACACCATATGGAACCTGGGGGAAGAGAATTCCAAGTGAAATGTGAAATGAACAGCCAGTGGGGGTGGGAGCTGAGATGGGCCTGTGCTTGACACGTTTAAGGGGGTGCAGAGAGGCTGGTTAACTTGGGTATCCTAAGAAAAGAGGAGAACAGGAAAGTTGGGTCTGAGCCAGGTGCACTGGCTGGCTCACATCTGTAATTCCAGTACTTTGGGAGGCTGAGCTGGAAAAATTGCTTGAGTCCAGGAGCTCAATATCAGCCTGGGCAAAGAAAGTTACGTCCAAAAGATCACCTGCCAGGGCCAGATGACAGAGGGACTTCTAAACCAAAGCTAGGACTCTTCACTCTCTTGGCCAGGTGATGGCGAGCCATTGGAGGGATGGGGAGCAGCGTGTGGCGTGAGCCACTGCACGCCTATGGGAATCACCCAGCTGCCATGTGTGACTCCTCCCATGGGAGCAGCTGTCCCAGGGTGAGCACTGCTAGGAGATAATGCCTGGGAACATCCTTCTTAAATTCTCAAATGCTTTCCAAGGTGCGTTATTGTGTCCCCCTCTCTGGGGACAGCTGCATGGTGTGGTGGAAAGACAATGGCGTGTGAAGACAGGAGAACAGTCCTGTGAGCCTGGGCAAGTTGCTCCACATTTTTGAATCCAGTCGCCCAATTTGTAAAATAGGGATTGTTACGTACACCACAACAAGCGTGCTGTGGGGGTCAGGCCGGATGATGGGGGTGAAATCATTTTCATGGTGTGAGGTGCTGCATGCCAGGCTGGGTTAATAACCAAGAGGGGATAGGCTGGCCCCTCCATTACCGTCTCTTCATTTGGTCCAGCCAAGATGAATTCATTTTTTTCCTGCTATTATCCTGGCTGATAACATCTCTAAGGAATATCACCCATTCCCATGTTCAGGCATCTGCTGAGGGCTCCCAGCTCTAAATCCCTGGTTGTTTTATCTTCTTAAAGACCCAGGCTGGCATGGAGTGTTGATTGCCCATGGGTCTCGTGTTTTGGCACATTTGGGAGCAGAGGCAAGGACTCCTCTTTTCCAAAGTATCTTTTTTTTTCCAGACATGGTCTCACTCTGTCATGCAGGCTGGAGTGCAGTGATGCAATCTCAGCTCATTGCAATCTTCAATCCTCCCACCTCAGCCTCCTGAGTACCTGAGACTACAGGTGCGTGCCACCATGCGCAGTTAATTTTTGTAGAGACGGTGTCTCACTATGTTGCCCAGGCTCCTGAGCTCAAATAATCATCCTGCCTCGGCCTCCCAAAGGGCTGGGATTACAGATATGAGTCACTGCACCCAGCCAGTTCAACTCTTAGATTCCGCATAGGAGTGAGATCCTGTGGATTTTCTCCCTGTGCCTGTTTTATTTCACTTAGCATAATGTCCTCCAGTTTCATCCATGTCATGCAAATGAAGGATTTTATACTTTTAAAATCTGAATACTATTCTTAATTTTTAAGATGGAGTCTCGTTCTGTCGCCCAGGCTGGAGTGCAGTGGCTCAATGGAAATTCTCTGCCTCAGCCTCCCAAGGAGCTGGGATTACAGGCACCCGCCACCACACCCAGCTAATTTTTTGTAATTTTAGTTGAGATGGGGTTTCACCATCTTGGCCAGGCTGGTCTTGAACTTCTGACCTTGTGATCTGCCCACCTTGGCCTCCCAAAGCGCTGGGATTATAGGTGCATGCCATCATGCCCAGCTAATTTTTTGTATTTTTGGTAGATACAGGGTTTCAACGTGTTAGCCAGGATGGTCTCTATATCCTGACCTTGTGATCTGCCTTCCTAGGCCTCCCAAAGTGCTGAGATTACAGGCGCGAACCACTGCACCCAGCCCCGAATACTGTTTTATTACGTTATATGCCACGTTTTCTCTATCTGCTTACCCACTGATGGACACTTGGGTTGTTTCCTTGTCATGGCTATTGTGAACAGTGCTGCAGTGCTGCAATGCATGTGGGGTTTGCAGATGTCTCTTTGGCACACTGATTTCATCTCCTTTGGATAGACACCCAGCAGTAGGGTTGCTGGATTGTATGGTAGTTCTATTTTTAAGTTTTTGAGAATGTCCGATCAGTTTTCCGTAATGACTGTGCTAATTCACATTCCCGCCAGCAGTGTGCAGGGGCTGCCTCTCTGCCACATCCTCACCAGCACTTACCTTTCCTCTTTGATAACAGCCATTCTGACAGGTGTGCGTGCTGTCTCCTCCTTGCGGTTTTGATTTGCGTTTCCCTGATGATTAGTGATGGAGCATGTTTTCATGTGCCTGTTGGTCTTTGTGTTCTCAAAGCACTTGACAGTTTCAAAACATGATCATATACATTCTCTCAAACATGTGAATGAATGTGGCCCTCATTATAGAATGTTCAGATGGTTAATTATATGTGTCAACTTGGCTGGGCCTCAGGGTGCCCAGCTGTTTGGCCAATCAGTACTCTGGGTATTTGTGTGAGGATGTATTGAATGAGATTAACATTTAAGTTGGTGAACTTTGAGTAACGGAGATTGTCCTCTAGAATATGGGTGGGTTTCATCCAATCAGCTGAAGGCCTAAATGCAGTAAGAGGCCGACCTCCCCTGAGCAAGAAGGAATTCTGCCAGCCTTTGGACTTGACCATGACATGGGTGCTTCCCTGGGTCTCCAGCCTGCTGGCCCACTCTACAAATTTTGGACTTGTCAGCCTCCACAATTGTGTAAGCCAATTCCTTAAATTCTAGTCTATCTATCTATCTATCTATCTCTATATTCTGTATTAATCAATCAATCAATCTATCTGTATTTTATTGGTTCTGTTTGTCTGCAGAATCCTGACTAATACAGGTGGGTATTATCCTCATTTTACAGACAAAGAAATTGAGGCTGAGAAAAGCATCTTGTTCATAGCTAGTTAAGAGAACCAAATCCAACACTTCTAGACTTTCAACATTTCAGGCTTCCTTTCACTGTCTGCTGCGTTTGCTACCCCTCTGCTGTATAACCTTCAAGGCTTTTTCACTGTGAACTCCTTTCCTTGGTATTCAGGTGCTCCACAGCACGGCTGCATTCCCTCCTCTCCATGCAGGTATTTCTCTTCAGCGCCACAGGCACCCACAAGGGAGAAGTAAACAACTCCTGGGGGTGGCAGATTCCATTATCCAACCTGGATAGAAACAGATTATTCTGTAGGCTAAAGTCATAATTAAAGGTTAAAGGTATAAATCTGCTGTGCAGGTATGATGAAAATAAGGCATCTCTTAGACTAGGTAGGTCTTTAAATGTAAGCTCTAATGAGCATGTTACTGCAGCCTGGAAGGACTGGTGCGTAGGTCCCTGGCAGGCGCCAGGTGACTCTGGTGATGGCAGTGCCCATGTGGCCACTCATCAGGGCTGCACTGTCTAGTATGGTAGCCACTGGCATATCTCATTTTTTACATTTCTTTTTTAAGTCGGAGTCTTACTCTGTCGTCCAGGCTAAAGTGCAGTGGTGTGATCTTGGCAGCAACCTCCACCTCGTGGGTTCAAGCAATTCTCCTGCCTCAGCCTCCTGAGTAGCTGAGATTATAGCACGTGCCACCATGTCTGGCTGATTTTTGTGTTTTTAGTAGAGATGAGGTTTCACTATGTTGGCCAGGCTGGTCTCGAACTCCTGACCTCAGGTGATTCACCCGCTTCAGCCTCCTAAAGTGTTGGGATTACAGGCATGAGCCACCCCGTCCAGATTTTTACATTTAAGTTAATGGCAATGAAATAGAATTCCAACCTCATTTTCTCAGGCACATTAGCCACATTGTAAGTGCTTAGAAGCCACCTCTGCTCGGCTAGTGGCTACTGTATTGAACGTCTCCATCATTGCAGAAAGTCCAACCAGAAAGCACTGAAAGAGAGACCAGTCCCAAGTAGAAATCCCAAAGCCCTTGGTAACAGCTGGTTAGTAACAGAGGGAGGACTACAACAGAGAAGGCCGAGGCTACGACAGTGAAGCAGGCTGAGACTGCGGCAGAGACGGCTGAGGTGAGAGGAGGCTGAGAGCCACAGACCCTGCCAGAAGGACAAAGGAGGGATCCTCGTGGCGAATAGTGACTGTCTGCAATGCTTGGGGGCCAGAGAGAGTAGCCCCTCCCTTGGCTGGGAGGTGCCGCCCAGGCCGCGGCTCTGGCAGCCTGGGCTGCAGGCAGGAGTTCGGCTGTGCCCGCACACCCTTGGAACCCCCGCCCAGGAAGGCGCAGTGGCAAGACCACTCTGAAGCTACTACCTCAGTCTGAGGTCCAGGTGAGTCTCTGTTCCCAGCTTCCAAGTGGTTTCAGCACATATATTAGATATGCTTGATTAAAATGTGTAGATGACTATGATCTATACTGCAATTTATATTATTTTGGCATATTGCTTCTGTGCAAATAAGTTATAACATAATAAAGCTTGCTCAACTTGAAGAAAAAATAAAACACTTATGGATTTGATACAATTTTATTGAGCAGAAGTCTTAAGTTCTGAGGACACTTGCAAATTCTAGCAGCTAGCAGGGCCATTTGCACCCACAGAAAGAGGTGCCCTGTGCTCAAAGAAAACAGTTGTCTGCATTTTCTGTTTTCTTGTATTTTCTGCCTTATATTTTAACAATTCCCTTTGAATAATTTCAACCTTGTATCAACTGATCTAAGAAAAAAAAAATTCACTCTGTGGAGATCGTTTAGTGACCAGATTAGCATCTCTAAAGGGGAGGGGGTGACAGTGGTTCTTCCAGCTCCGAAGGAGCCAGGGCAAGGCTGCAGCAGACTGATGCCAGCTGGGAATGACACTTGGTGATCCCTTCTCGCCTGGAGTGTTCCCTTCCAGAGAGCATCACGAAGGTGTGGCCTCAGGCAAAATTGTGAAACACAAATCTTTGTCTCCAGGACTTCTTTCCCCTCCTTCTTCCTGATACCCTATTCTGGCTTTTTTCCCCTGAGGTATTTGATCTACTAGGGTGATAAAATGGTAGTGTGGAAATACTAATGTTTTACTCCTCCCAGGTTGCATATGAAAAATAACATTTACATTTTTAAGAAAAAGCTTCCGGAGACAGTGCTAGAATTAAAGGCAGGAGCAGCTATCTCAAGTCACAGTAAGTGGGTGTTTACCTGTGGGCCAGCCAGGCCAGCTCACTGCCATTTCGGAATGCATTTTCTTTTCTTTCTTTTTTTAAATTTGTAACTTTGAAGTTCAGGGGTACATGTGCAGGATGTGCATGTTTGTTATACAGGTAAAGGGGTGCCACGGAGGTTTGCAGCACCCAGGGATGAAGCCCAGCATGCATTGGCTATTCTTCCTGATACACTCCTACCCCGACCCCACTGCCCTCCGACAGGCCCCAGCGTGTGTTGCCCACTGAGTCCGTGTGTTCTCCAAGTGCATTCTCTTCCTACAGCATTGGTTGTCTTGCTCCAAACCACTGCCCTCTGCAGACAGCCAAAGCTACTTCCAGATATGCCATCAAAGGTGAGATTGGCTAAGAAGCCCCAGAGGCTTGACTCACCTGAAGTCCCTCGGAGCCAGCAAGGGGATATTTGGGATCAAGTTGAAGGTCAGGCAGTTTTGGAAACACTCTCCTTAAGACCAAGTCCTGGTCAGGGCGGGTCTATCCTTCTGAACCTGAGTGGGTTTGTGCATGAGACAAGCTGGGATTCTGGAAGCTGCAATCGCAGGCAATCTGGAGAGGGTGGGAGCTGTGGGGAACGTTCCCACGTCCAGCCGCCCCTTCCTGTGCTGACAGCCACACCTGATGATGTGCTCAGCGTGGCAGGGGGAGGGCAGATGGGCCCAGCAGTGGGTAGCCGCAGAGCCCTGCTGAGGGGCTGCACACTGTCAGACTTACAGATTCCTGAGACAGGACGTGGTGAGCAGGGTGGGGTGGGAGAAGGGATGAGACGTGACAGGGCGAGAGCTGTGGGGTGTGTCTCTGATGAAGCAGGCTGCAGGTTGAGAGGGGCCTGGCACCCTTGTGGGCTGAGGCTGCAGCCTGGTCATGGGAGCAATGTCTGGGTACTATATCGATGGTACCAATGGTATAGTACCCAGCGCTTTCCCCTAGGAATGCCAGAGGCCAACGGGGCTTTTGCCAAACAAATTCCAGAGACACCGCTCCCCATAGTGGGAAGAGCTTATTCCACCTTGTATCTCTCAGCACCCAGCACAGCATCTGGCACATTACAGGCTCCAAATCTAGGTCTAATAAACACTGACTAAGCTCCTACCGTGTTCTGGGAATACAGGGGTGAGCAGCACAGAGCTCCTGTCCTTGTGGGGTGCACACTCGGGTTGGGGTAGAGGGACGATAGGGAAGTGTAAGCAGAGCACACTGCTGTTCCACAGGGGAATGCGTGCTCTTCAGGTGGAAAGACAGGTGGAGTCAAGAGTGGCTCTGGGTGGGGGGACCACGTTGGATTGAGTGGTTAAGAAAGACCTCTTTCAGGTGGCACCGTCACAGCTGAGACCGGGTGGACAAGAAACAACCAGCCATGTAACTCTTGGGAGTGGGCAGGGAAGATTGCTCCAGGAGAGAAGACTGCCAGCATGAAATTTTTAGGCAGCAACCAGCTTGGTATGTTTGAGAAACAGAAAAGGCAGCCAGGGCTGCTTGTGTGGTTCTGGTGGTGGCCAGAGTAGAGGACAGGGACTTGGGAAGGTTGGCAGGGCCTCAATCCAGAATGTCCAAAAGGACAAGCATGGGTTTTAGGTGACCTTTGGTGTCTTGTACCCTCCACCCCAAATGTTAGTAGTGCCTGTCTCCTAAATCATCTGACAAGCCCAAATTCCCTAACACATTTCCATTTGACACAAGGCCTGATGAAGATCACTGGAAGATCGCTGTATTGGGTTTTCTAGAGAAAGGAAGCAACAGCGTGTGTGTGTGTGTGTGTGTGTGTGTGTGTGTGTGTGTGTATGTGTGTGTCTGTGCGTGTGTATGTGCATGTGTGTATATGTGTGTATGTGTGTATGTGTGTTTGTGTATGTGTGTGTGGGTGTTTTATTGGCTCATGCAATTATAGAGGCTGACAAGTCCCCAGATCTGCAGTCAACAAGCTGCAGACCCAGGAGAGCCGATGGTATAGTTCCCATCCAAAGGCTGCAGGCCCGAGACCCAGGAGAGCTGACGTTTTTGTTCAAGTCTGAAGGCAGAGCCAAGCTGCCGCCCCAGTTTGAAGGCAGTCAGGCAGGAGGAATTCTGTCTTCCTGGAGGGAGGGTCAAGCTTCCTGTTCTAGTCAGGTCTTCAGTGGGCTGGATGAGGGCCCCCACACCAGGGAGGGCCATCTGCTTCCCTCAGTCTACAGTTTCAGTTGCTCATCTCATCTAGAGACTCCGTACAGGCACACCCAGAACAGTGTTTGACCAAATAGCTGGGCACACGTGGCCCACACAAGTTGACAGGTAAAATTACCTGTCAAAATTACAGCTGTGAGGAGTCTTCATGTGCTTCCTGTGGCCTCAGTTTGCTGGGCTGAGCTATGAGTGACTCCTGCAGGATCCAGCTGGGATGGAGGTGGTGTCCCTAGGCAGGAAGGGGTCGCACAGCCTAGCTGTAAGGTGATCAGCTTTGGGGCGGGCTCGTAATATAAGAATTGGAATAGTAAGAACTCCATCTTGGAGCCTTACGGTGCTTTGGGATTTGCAAAGCACTTCTACACCCATGACCTGGTTTTCCTTCCCAGTATTCCTGTGCCTTGTTATTGTCATTCTACAGAGGAGAGGGCAGGTGTGAAGGGGGTAAGAGGTTTGCCAAGGTCACAGATGTAGTTGGACACAGTCAGCTTCTCCAGGTGCTGGGGAGCTTGGGTGGAAAGAACACTATGGTTGCAGAGTGAGGGCAGAGCTGCAGCTGGCAAGGGGCAACATGGTGTGCACCGCAGGCAGGACAGAGCCAAGGACACAGTGTGCTGCCGCCCGGCCACAGTGACAAGCAGGGCTGTCACTTAGGCGCGGAGACCGCTGTGGCCAACGAAGCCTGCTGGCAGTGGCAGCTGAGGTCGGAAACCCAGGGCTGGCAGGGACGCAGCCAGACGGTGGGTGAGGAGCAGGCAAGTCTGTCACTAAGTCAAGGACAGGCCTGACTCCCCGGAGGAGGCCAGAGAGGCTCGCTGGTGGCAGCCCTGGCTCACCACCCTGTCCTAGAGGCCTGTGCTGAGTGCCCGCCTGGGGCACTCTGCTCCTGGGCCTTTCCTTATAGACCATGAAGGGACAGAGAAGGCGCGTGAGCTCAGGACTGCTTCTTTGGCTGATGCATCTTTTGGTCGTCCATAGGCCAGGGTCTGAGTGATTTCATACTGGAAGCCCTCCTGCCTAGCACGGTGCCCAGCACCTGGGAGACCCTTGATGCAGGTTTGCGGAGGGAAGAGATCAGAAAATCCTACAGATGGGCATGTGCCTGGCGCCCGGTGAAGAGTATGGAAAGGAGAAGATGCTGACAGACACCAGTTGCCACCTCGGGGGCAGGTGAGCAGGGCTAGAGGCAGAGAGCACTGCAGGCTGAGGGCCCACGAAGACTCCCAGGAGCCGGGGGAGCAGAGCAGGCCCTGGGGAGACTCCGGCAGGCGGAGAAGAAGGGCCCGAGGGAAAAGAGGGAGAGTAGACTGGGGCTCACTTGCAGGAGAGAAGGGCAGCTGGGTGAGGGAGGTGAGATGAGGCCACAGCCACGGAGGAGGGACAATGGGTGAGGTGAGTGCGGGAGCCCTGAGTAGCTGGTGAAGCTCCTTCCAGTGAAACACAGTCACGTGGAGAAGAAGGGATGCGGGAAATGATGGAAACAATGGCCCTTTCCCCTGCCTTACGTGGAGGCACAGGCTCCAGTGTCAGACCTGGAGTGGGGACAGGGTTCTACTGGACCGGTGTCTCATGGTGCTGAACCCACAGGTGCCCAGTGCCCGGGTGCAGGTGAGAGGGCCCCTCCCTCCATGGTCTCCTGTGCCCCAGACCCTGAAGCTCCCTTATTCCTGCCCTCCGTTCCTCTGTGCTGACCTTCAAATCTTCCTGATCCTTGGCTCACACGTGGGCACCCTCGCTTCCTTGCCAGTTTTGCTGACACCAGCTGCTTGGGTCCCCTCCCTGGGGCTGTCACTCTACCAGCCATTCTGGCTGACCTGAGACCTTTGAGCGAGAAGCCGGCAGTTTTCCTCCTACGCAGTGCCTCGGTGCCTGTATCCGCTCACAACTGACCCCCAGCCCTTGAGGGAGGTTTTTATTTTTTTCACTGCTGGAGAAATGCTTTACTTTAAAATACCTAGAAGGACAAGTCTGCAGGAAATCTCAAGAGTATATAATATCCTACTCATGATGACATTTCATTCTGTGGAAGCTCGTACCTAGAAATTGGAAGGCCTGCCAAACCTTTGAAAAAAAAGGACAGAAAGGAAAAAATATACAACCTATACACATCTGTATACACACAAACAAATGTTTCCTTTATATGTGTGTGTGCATGCATGTATATTTATATTTTTATACATATATATACGCACA
Organism: Plecturocebus donacophilus; assembly: GCA_004027715.1. Classification (NCBI taxonomy): domain Eukaryota; kingdom Metazoa; phylum Chordata; class Mammalia; order Primates; family Pitheciidae; genus Plecturocebus; species Plecturocebus donacophilus. Next base: position 1,327 of record PVKP010018254.1, on the reverse strand, counting down.
CATATATATTCTAGGTTTCTACATGAACTTCAACATCCAATTTCAAGTAACTTTCAGCAAGAAACAAAATTTTTGTCTTGAAAGAGCAAGTTATGAATTGGAAGAGGACAAAGGAGATACACAGATTGTTTTGGAGTATCATGTTCTTTCCCCCACCCAGCTTTATTGAAGTATAATTGGCAAATAAAAATTATAACTATTTAAGCTGCACACCATGATGCTTTGACAAGATATGCATTGTGTAATGACCGCCACAGTCCAGCTGAGGAACATATGCACCATCATCATCCCCTTGGAGAGTTCTGACCAGGATACTACACATAAAGGTGTCCAGATGCTTCTCCACAACCCCAGTCACTACTCACTCTTCCTCCTATAGACAGGGAAACTGAGGCTCAGATTGAGGGGAGACCTGTTGGTTCAGTTCAGTGGTTTATTCTTGGGGTTTTGAATATTAGGAGTGTGAGAGTCTATCAGCCAGAGCGCATCAGAGAAATAAACCAACAGGCTAGTGTATGTGTACGTTTATTTACACATACATGGAGATTTGTGCTGAGCCTCACATTGCTGTGGAGGCTGAGGAGCCCCACAGTGTGCTGTCTGCAAGCTGCCGACCAGAAAGGCCGGTGGTGTAGTCCCAGTTTGAATGCGGAGGCCTGTGGACCAGGGGAGCTGGGGAAGATGCAAGGAGATGTCCTAAGCAGGCAGGCAGGAAGTACAAACCCCTCTCTACTGCCTTTACATTCGACCCAAGCCCTCAGTGGGCTGGAAGAGGCCCCTCCGTTGGAGGGTAGTCTACTGCGTCCACTGATTCAAATGCGAATCTCATCCAGAAATACCCTCACAGGCATCCGCAGAAATAATGTCGAGTGTGGACATGGCCTTCCTTCACCTGCACTGGGTGTGGGGTTTCAGTCCTGCCTTGCTCCCCCGAGGAAACCTCTCAGCCTTGAGAGGACTTAGCTGCCACCGGCCCACTCAAAAGGGCCTGTGGCTGGACCGGACAGAGCAGGTGGCAGGTCTGCCTGGTGTGGGGGGCAGAGCTGGGATGGCCACCCTGGCCCTTGGCCCACTTGCTAGGTCTTAGGTGTGAGGAGAGCGGTCTTGGCTGCCTGTTGCTGGTAACCATGGCCATTGTGCAAAGCAGGAGGATTAATCAAACACGCCATCCATCAGGGGGTCCTCATGGGCATTTCTCCCGATTCTAATGCTCAGTTTTTATTTTCTAAATAGACATTTACTACTCTTCCCTCTTTGTTATTTCTATGATAAAAGTGGGACTGTGAACTTGGAGTATGTTTGAGCTCAGATAAACTCATAAATAATG
>PVKP010018253.1:0-44561 GCA_004027715.1 Plecturocebus donacophilus | reverse complement strand
GGGGGGTGGGGAGTTGCGGGGAGATAGCATGGGGAGAAATGCCAGATATAGGTGAAGGGGAGGAAGGCAACAAATTACACTACCACGTGTGTACCTATGCAACAATATTGTATGTTCTTCACATGTACCCCAAAACCTAAAATGCAATAAAAAAAATAAATACTAATAAAATCAAATCAAATGCAAATTAGTAAATATGAATTAAGCAAGAAAAAAAATGTATGTTATTATGTTATACCCATAATAGAAGTTCATCATGAGCATTTTGAAAATTCACAATATTAGAAAGAAGTAGAGAAAATCAACACACATAGTTTCACCACCCAGGGATAAAAATAATTAACATTTAAGATATTTGCTTCTAGTGTAAGAATTAAATTGAGTTTTGACTGCAGTTGTGTGTATGATTTGTTTCTATCCTACCCATGTGGTTGCACACCAGATGGAGAAACTCCACTAATTATCCGTGTTTCCTCCAGTGTCAAATTTACCAGTTGGCAACCTCATCACAGCTCCTCTGAGCCCTTCTACCCTGATACGGTATACAGCCTGATGTCTCCATACTGCATTACTTTCCTTTGCTCATTTTAGGTATCTGCAGCCCCTCTCAGTTAATCAAAGAGAGAGGGAATTAGAAGCTACCATGTTAACTCAATCTGTCTTTTAGTTATTGGTTTTGATATATTTGGAAAATAAAGATATATTCAGGAAATTTTCTAAGAGTCTTATGTGATGCAGCATGGTATAAAATAAAATTCACTGGTATAAGATAAAATATTACTGGAACACCCTCTCCCCACATCTTCTGATAAGAGAGCTAGGTCTAGACAATCACAGGTCTGCTTTTCTGTGGCCATGAGCTGCAGAAAAATTGAAGCAGAGCTGAGAGAATAACTTGCAAGAGAGTTTTTCAGTTCCACTTCTGCCTCCACATCACATTCACCTGTTATAATAGTTGCCCTTGCACAACAAAAATCTTCAGTAATGGCAGAGGAACTGGTTTCTGAGGTGAGGAGTTGATGAATACAGCTGTGAGTTAAGAGATCAGTGGCTTTATTTCTCTCTGTTCTCTCTCTCAAAACTCTCAAGAAAAAGCACCTTCCAAGTATTTCTCCTAAGAATTTCAAGGCAAGTCCTGACTAGAGATTTTTCCTGGAGGAATAGTAGCAGTGGTCAGCAGAGTTTCTGGAGGCCTGATACCTTTTGCTCAGGTCTCATCTTTTACTCTTCTTTAAATGTACCAGGAGGGATACAGGATTTGACCTGGCTTTCAATCTTTGTCCCACACACATTATCAGATAGAGGAGCTGAGTCACACAAGAAAACATATATTCACAGGCCAAAATATCTATATACTTGAGGAATATAGCTACTATAAATGAAAGAAAACAGCCTATGTCACATATAGATCATATCTAATATAAGAAGTAATAAAAGAATACCAAGAGGAAATATTTAATCTGAAAATTATAACAAAGAACAATTTAATTGAAAAAAGAACAGGAGAGACAAAGTTTTAGAATTAACTGTTGTGATAGAAGAGGACATTGAGAGAGTCTCAAGAAAGTAGTAGAAAATGATAAAGTGGCAGTAAATATTTTTTAAAACTAAGAGATATGAAAAGCAAAATAACAAAGAAAAATGCCAAAATTATATAACTGGAGTCTGATAGGGTAAAGAGAAAATAAAAAACAGAAGAAAATATATGTCGTAATAACAGAGATGTAGATAGAATATTTAAGGATAGATGAAAATGCTCAGATTGAAAGAATTCATAGAGTGTCAAATAAGAGAGGCAATAATAATAATGACAATAACACCCAACACAATCTAGTAAAATTTAAGAACATCAAAGCAATTGCATTACTGAGTATATACCCAATGGAATATAAATCATTCTACTGTAAAGACACATGCACTTATATATTTATTGCAGCATTCTTCACACAAGCAAAGACATAGAATCAACCTAAATGTTCTCAACGATAGACTGGATAAATCAAGTGTGGTACATATACACCATGGAATGCTATGCAGCCATCAAAGAATGAGATCATGTCCTTTTCAGGAACATGGATTGACCTAGAGGCCATTATCCTTAGCAAACTAACACAGAAACAGAAAACCAAATACCACATGTTCTCATTTATAAGTGAGAGCTAAATGATGAGAACATATAGACACATGGAGGAGAACAACAAACACTGAAGCCTTTCAGAGGGCAGGGGCTTGGAGGAGAGAGAGGATTAGGGAAAATAACTAATGGGTACTAGGCTTAATACCTGGGCGATGAAATAATCTGTATAACCAACTCCCATGATACAAATTCACCTATGTAGTAAGGGATACCTGTGCTTGTACCCCTGAATTTAAAAGTTAAAAAAAATAGAAAAAAAGATAAAATTCCAAAAGCTTCTAGGAAGTAAAAACAGATTACCTACAAAATATTTATACAAGAATCAAATTGATAGACTTCTGCATGTAGGAATATAATAGCTGGGCGCAGTGGCTGAAGCCTATAATCCCAGCACTTTGGGAGGCAGAGACAGGTGGATTATGAGGTCAAGAGATTGAGACCATCCTGGCCAACCGAAAATAAAAAAATTAGCTCAGCATGGTGGCAGACACCTGTAATCCCAGCTACTCAGGAGGCTGAAGCTGGAGAATTGCTTGAACCTGGGAAACAGAGGTTGCAGTGACCCAAGATGGTGCCACTGCACTCCAGCCTGGCGATAGAGCAAGACTCCATCTCAGAAAAAAAAAAAAAAAAGAATATAATAAACTAAGAAACTTTGAACAACAATTTTATATCAGGAAAAATATATTTAAATAATTTTATTTTTAATTGAAAATTACGTGTATTTATGAGATATAATATGATGTTTGAGCTATGTATACACTGTAGAAAGAAAATAAATTTTTAAAATATGGAGCATAATACAATTTTCTAACTTGTATAAATGCTCAGAAGTTTTGCCTCAACCAGCTCCATACTGAAAACACTTTTAGAGGAAGCAATTATATTAGAAGAGGTAAATGTTCAGATGATGTTTCAAGATAATTTGGTATTAAATATGAGCAAATTTTTAAACAAAGTTGGCTTTCACTTAAAATTGCTATAAACATGGAAAAGCAAAAAATTATGTTCTTAACAGTGCAGAATTAATTTGTAAGAAAATATCAATGTAAAAATTTTGTGTGATAGTAATGGTAAAAAAGATTAAGGAATCACATTAGGGTAAAAATTATGAAAACTATAATGATAAACTTAAAAACTCAATAGGGATATAAAAAAAAGTCACTTTTAAGTCTAAACTTCATGGAAACCATGATCCAAGTTCCGAACAAGTTATTGCACCATTATATATAACATGTTAATTAAAGTTACCAGTGACTTTCACATTACTACATCTCATGGTCATTTATTAGCTGTCATCTTATTTGATCTATTAGCTGCACTGTACAGTTTTTCATTTCATATTCCTGTAAACGTATTTTCCATTTGATGTCTAGGACACCATATTTTCCTGTTTTTTTCTCTATCTCCTAAGGTATTCTTTATCAGTCTCTAATATTGATCCCATTTCATTTTCATGATTTCTTAATGCTGGAATACACCAAGTCCAGTACATGAATGTGTTCTCCATCTATATTCACTTCACATTTCTTTCAATGTCATAGCTTTAAATAATCTCTCTCTCTCTCTGTCTCTCTTTCTCAGAAATTAATGTCTAGTCAACCTCCACAAAACTGCATTTAGAAAAAGAAGTATATTTGTCAAGCACATGGAAATGGTTGCTAATGGGAAAGAAGAATGAAAGTGAGGAACGGGGGAAACAGGAATGCTGAACAAATCAACACATCAATCAGACAGGCTCCAGGGCCTTGCATGAACTAATAATGACTGTATGACACGAACTGTGCCTCATGATAATTTCAACCTTGGGCAACTGACAACAGCAAGAAAAAAGTCACAACTGGAGGCAAAATAGAAGGGCTTCAGTCCGTATAAAATATAATAATAAAGGGATGACAGCTAGAGAGTTACTTTCAAGTAAGCAGATACAAACTTTTGAATATAGAAGGGAACAACTTAGTGGAGAGGTAAAGTGGAACGTATTAGATGGGCAGAATACATTTGAAACAAAAGTTCTCAAGCAACTCAGAAATGCTGAGATTCATAGCAAACATAGAACAATTAGTTTTAGAGGGACAGAGGGATGCCCCTTATTCTGAGACTAAAGTAAATGACAAGTATAGAGCAGGTGGCTTTTGCAGAGACAAATGTAAGTAAGGGAGTTTATGCTGGCTGATCTAGTTTTCCTAAGTGAGTGAGGAAATATGTTGGCATTGACTAAAGAGTTGGGATAGAAGGATGAGCGGTGATGAAGAGAAAGTAGAATAGAATTGGCTCATTTTTCTTAGGCTTTCATTTGCAGACTATTTCTGCTCTGCTTGCAGGTTTCCCCATCTCAGCAAATGGCAAATATCTATTACTTTCTTTTTTTTGAGACAGAGTCTCCCTCTGTTGCCCAAGCTGGAGTGCAGTGGTGTGATCTCAGCTCATGCAACCTCCGCCTCCTGGGTTCAAGCGATTCTCCTGCTTCACTCTTCCGAGTAGCTGAGATTATAGGTGTGTGCCACCACACCCAGCTAACTGTTGTATTTTTAGTAGAAACAGTGTTTCACCATACTGGCCAGGATGATCTCAACCTCTTGACCTCATGATCTGCCTGCCTTCGCCTCCCAAAGTGCTGGGATTATAGGCGTGAGCCACCTCGGCCAGCCATTGTCTATTACTTTCTACCCTTGGTGCTCAAGACAAATTCCTGAGAATCAGCTTTTCTTTGTTTTGTTTCTCTCACTCACACATTCAATCCATCAATAACTTCTATTGGCACTGCCTCCAATATATAACCAAACTAATACATGTCTTTCCATCTCTACTAAAACTATCTTTTTCCAAATTTTGTCATCTCCAATTATTTCAATAGTCTTCTTTTTTTCTGCTTGACTTCCCTTCCTCCAGTTCATTTGACTTCCCTTCCTCCAGTTCATTTTCTGCTCTTTAGATACAGTAATCTTTTTGAAATTCAAATCAAATTACACCATCCCCCCATTAAGATCCTCTAATGACTTTCCCATATCTTTACAATAAAACCCAAACTCCTGCTATGGTCTCAAGGCCCTCTTTTCCAACCAAATCTTTTAATCCTCTCCCTATCTTTCACTACCCTCCTATTTTTCAGACACACCAGGCTCATTCAGACTAAAATATCCTTGCTCAATCTGCTTCTTTTGACTGGAGCACACTTCCTGTGATGTTTATCCTACTGACTCTCTCCTATATTTGGGGACTAATTCAGAGGTCATCTCTTCAAAGACCTAAAATTCTTTTTAATTGACATTATTTCCCCAAGTCACTTACTTTCACATCAACTTAATTTATGTTCTTCATAGTATGGTAACTCTTTGACCTTATTTTATCAATGTGCTTATTTATTTTTTGCCTCTCCAACAAAAATGTAAGCCACGCAACACCAAGGTTCTTGTCTTTTCTTGTTTACTACTCTGTCCCTAGGGCCTAGAACACTGCTTTGCATATAGCAGACACTTGGAAGCATTTGTTGTTGCTGAATGAACATAGGTATTAAACATCTTGTTAATGTTAAAGGGCATAGTTGAATTTGAGCACATTTATGAAAAGAAACAAGTTGGATATGTGGAATGGCCACAGTCAGCCTATTTTGTTGTGTAGATACAAGAATCCTTTGCGTGTTTATCATGATGATGAAGGCAACACTGAATCTTGATTTTTCTCATCAATATAATAGTGGTATCATGAGGAATAAAAGGAAAGAATGCATTTAAAACACTTTCCACAAACCTTGGAACTTAGCAAAAGATAGCACTGTTATTATAAGTGCTAACTTTTGCTAAGCTTGCTTCATAGATGATGTAGAATTAAAGAGTTCATCTATACAGTAGACAGTTCAACTGCTGAGTTTCCTTTTATCTCTGTTATTTTGTGATTATTTTATTATGTTAACTGATAATCTTTATGTGGACCAGTCAAATCTTTCCTATAGTCTTCTTCCTAGAGTTTCAAAAGATTTATACCTAACATCACATTGAATGAAGGTCATCTGTGATTCCCACTTACAATAAAAGACAATGAGATCACCTTTGTAACATTTTCTTTTCCTCAATTCTATAACCTGTTACTTATTTTAGTTCCAAATTCTTTTACCCTTAATCTCATGGCTACAAATACAATTTCTTCATGCTTGTTCATTTCATATAAATGCTTTCCTTTAGAATTTGCTTTTCTCCAGTTTATATTCTTATATTTTTATTCGTATCTTATCCTGTGAGATTGCAATAAACATAATCCCTGCCTTCATAGTGAGAACATTATTTGTGAACAGATGGTCGGCTTTCAAAATCTGAATCACTTAAAGTAGAAGAGACTGAAAAAGGTAATCAAAGGTGAACTCTGCTTAATACTAAAAAAGAAAGGTCATTTTTACTGTCAAGAAGTAAATAAAACTCTTATACAATAACGAAAGTTAGCAACTGCTAGGAGCGGAGGAGAGCATGTAGAAAGGCATGGGAATTCATTTGTCTCTCTCAGTTAATGGATTTTGAACATTAGTCATTAGGTTTCTACACTTTAATTAATTTAAGTAATTTATATAATGAAATTTCTGAACATAAACTATTTCTAATAAGCATTTCATCATTTATCCTGGAAGGATTTCAAGTAAATTAGTTCAAGTAACTCAGCTCTGCTTCAGAAAGGAAGTTGTAAGAGCTGGAAGTCAAGTGTGATACTGAAATGAGAAAGCTAAACAAAAAAGTGCTGCAGGAAGGAGTGAGATGGTTGAATGAGTAAGACCCTTAGGCCATAACAAACCCCTAGGCAAAGTACTGAAGACAAAATGACCGGGGTTTATATAACACTTAATTTCTATTAAATCTATTTTTGTCTGTGCACAATTTTTGAAAATTTGCCTTGTAATTATTCTTGTGTAGCTTTCCGTAGATAAGTTTTTAAACTAAGTATAAGATGCTTGAAATCTGAAACCATTTTTTTATTATTATAACTTTTTATTGTAAGAGTTATTGCAAGTCTATAAGGACATGTCATAAGTGGTAGCTGTGGTTACTTTATATATATATATATATTTTATTGTACTTTAGGTCCTGGGGTACATGAGCAGATCATGCAGGATTGTTGCATAGGTACAGACATGGCAATGTGGTTTGCTGCCTCCACCCCCCCTTCACCTATATCTGGCATTTCTCCCCATGTTATCTCTCCCCAACCTCCCTACCCACTGCTGTCCCACCCTAGTCCCCCTGCAACAGAACCTAGTGTGTGATGCTCCTCTCCCTGTGTCCATGTGTTCTCATTGCTCAACACCCGCCTATGAGTGAGAACATGTCATGTTTGATTTTCTGTTCTTGTGTCAGTTTGCTGAAAATGATGGTTTCCAGATTCATCCATGTCCCCACAAAGGACAAGAACTTATCATTTTTTATGGCTGCATAGTATTCCATGGTGTATATGTGCCACATTTTCCTTGTCCAATCTATCATCAATGGGCATTTGGGTTGGTTCCAGGTCTTTGCTATTGTAAACAGTGCTGCAATAAACATACATGTTCATGTGTCTTTATAATAGAACGATTTATAATCCTTTGGATATATACTCAGTAATGGGATTGCTGGGTCAAATGGAATTTCTATTTCCAGGTCCTTGAGGAAACGCCACACTGTCTTCCACAATGGTTGAACTAATTTATACTCCCACCAACAGTGTAGAAGTGTTCCTATTTCTCCAGCATCTGTTGTCTCCAGATTTTTTAAGGATTGCCATTCTAAGTGGTGTGAGATGGTATCTCAATGTGGTTTTGATTTGCATTTCTCTAATGACCAATGATGATAAACATTTTTTCATATGTTTGTTGGCCTCATATGTCTTCTTTTGAAAAGTGTCTGTTCATGTTCTTTGCCCACTTTTGAATGTGTTTATTTCCTTCTTGTAAATCTGTTTTAGTTCTTTGTGGGTTCCAAAAGCCAAAATAGACAAATGGGTTCTAATTAAACTCCAGAGCTTCTGTACAGCAAAAGAAACAATCATTAGAGTGAACTGGCAACCAACAGAATGGGAAAAAAATTTTGCAATCTACCCATCTGATAAAGGACTGATATCCAGAATCTACGAAGAGTTGTGGTTAATTCTAGCAATGAAACTGAAATAAGGAACCACTTTTATTTATTCTTCATTCTTTTATTGTGTTTAACTTTTTATTTTCAAATTGTTGCTGCCTTACAGTACAGAGAATCCCTCTAGTTTTAACATTTTACATGATGATATTAAATTATCAAAACTAAGAGACATCACTACAATACTATTAGACAAACTACAGACTGTTCCTATTTTACCAGTTTTTCTGCTGTTGTCTTTCTGTTTCAGGATTTAATCTAGAATTTTTTTTCCTTTTTTCTTTCTTTCTTTCTTTTTTTTTTTTTGAGATGGAGTTTTTCAACTGTTGCCCAGGCTGGAGTGCAATGACACAATTTTGGCTCACTGCAACCTCAGCCTCTCGGGTAGCTGAGGTTACAAGACATGCACCACCATGCCCAGCTAATTTTTGTATTATTAGTATAGATGGGATTTCTCCATGTTGGTCAAGCTGGTTTCAAACTCCTGACCTCAGGTGATCCTCCTGCCTCGGTCTCCCAAAGTACTGGGATTACAAGTGTGAACCACCAAGCCCAGCCCTAATCTAGAATCTTGCATTGCATTTATTTGTCATGTCTCCTTAATCTCCCCCAATCTATGATGGTTCCTCAGTTTTTCATTGTCTTTAATGATCTCAAATTTGAGAAATATAGGTCATTTGTTTCATAGACTGTTCTTTAATCTGGATTTTTCAGATATATATTCATGTGCCTCATAATGCCATTCTGGTCAATGATAAACTGCATATACAATGGTGGTCCCATAATATTATAATACCATAATTTTACTGTATCTTTAAATTGCACCAGTTATTTCATATGGCTCCTTTAGATATGTTTAGATACATCAATACTTACCATTATGGTATGATTGCCTACAGTACTCAGTACAGTAACATGCTGAACAGGTTTGTAGCCTAAGAGCATAGCTATACCATATAACTACATAGCCTAGGTATGTAGTAGACTATATCATGTAGGTTTATGCATGTACACTCTATGATGTTTGCATAATGACAAAATTGCCTAATGATGTATATCTCAGAAAAATCTCCATCATTACAATATTTATAAGTATTTTTCATTATAATGAGGTTATGCATAAGTGAAAAGAATGATGCAAATGTAATGTTTCCTTTCACGAGTGTATCATATCAAAAGACACATGTCAATATCTCTTATTACTGGTGGCTTTAATCTTGATCTCTTGGTAAAGTAGAATCTACCAGGTTTCTCCACTATAAAGTTATGATATTCCTCTCTGCAATTAGTAAGTATTTATTTTGGTACAGTTACTTTGAGACTTCATAATTTAATTTTTACCTACTAGCTTTAGCTTTAATTGATGGATCTTGCTGCAACAACTATTACTGTGGTATACGGATGATTTTCTATTTCCCTCATTCTTACTACATTTATTAATTTTAATTATTCTGTAAGAAAAAGCTGTCCCTTCTCCCTCATGTGTGTATGTACATACGTATGTCATATATACTCCAAACATTTATTATTGGGTTGATGTTTAATATTGATAGTAGTAAACTGTGCTGGCTATTTCAGTTGGCTCCTGTGCCTCTTTGCCATGTTCTGTTTTTCTTTTCTTTTCTTTCTTTCTTTTTTTTTTAATTACTTTCTTATTTTCTGGCACCATAATGTGTTCCAGATTCACCTTGTGTATTTTCTGCCCCAGTTCCAGGATCATCTACTTTTCCAACAAACCCTGATTCCTTTTATGGGATATGGAAACTAAGGTGTCACTACTTCTAGGCTCCGACAGTAGACAGAAGCTATATATGTCTGTAGAGAAAGCCATATGTACATACACACATATCCACACATGTATTTACACACAGATAAATACTGAATAAATTCTGCTTATGTTTTTTCAACAAAATCCAAATTCTCCTCATTCTATCCATCATTGATCATTCATTACTTTGTGTAACATTATACTAGTTCATAACAATTCTCAATACTCATATTTGATTACAGACACAACTGCAATCTCCTTAAGATCTTGCTTCTCCAAGTCTGGTTCATGGACCAGCAGCAGCAATTAGCAGCCTGGTAGAAGTGCAGAATCCCAAATTCCACCCTATACCAACTCAGTTAAAATTTGACTTTTATATCAAATTCCTCAAGTGATTAGAACTTGAAAAGCATAACTTGAGAAAAGAAAAGTGACTCATTCATTTAGTATCCTCGCTTTGGGGTTTCTTAGATTAGGCCCCTTCAGAGCAACTATTGAATGACACAGAATGAGCTGGCCAACATCATTTAAATTTTAAAATGATTAAATTTCAGTTTAAAATGAATGGCAAGCTCTAAGATAAGGGTCAGACAGTCAAAACAAGAGTGTTAATGGGGGCAGTGCAACCAAATTTAAATAGAATTTTCTAAAAACTCTGCAGGGCAGATATACAACACAGCCACAGCATGGTGGGTGTAGGGCACTGAAAATTTTTCAAACTATGTTTTATGACTGACACTATCACAGAGGATAGCTGAGCTCTAACATTCTGTTAGGTTTGTGTAAAAATAATTGTGGTTTTTGCTGGTTAGTGATAGCGAAACCTCTATTACTTTTGCACCAACCTAACATGATTGATCTGTATACTGCAGAAACACCTACAAGGTCAAAGATATCTAAAGCCAACCCTGATAAGAATAACAAGAGAGTATAATAATTTTTAAAATAATAATTATAATGTTTACTGAAATTTATTGAGAATTTGCTATGCTTTATATGCTTTTAGTTTCATTTAGCTCATACAGCCTTTTATGGTTTCGCTGTGTCCCCACTCAAATCTAATCTTGAATTATAGTTTCCATAATCTCCATGCATCATCAGGGACCCAGTGGGGGTAATTGAATCATGAGACAGGTTTTTCCCATGCTTTTCTTGTGATAGTGAATGTCTCACAAGACCTGATGGTTTTATGAAGGGCAGTTACCCTGCACATGCACTCTTCCCTGCTGCCATGTAAGATGTGCCGTTGCTCCTTCTTCACCTTCTGCCATGATTGTGAGGCCTTCCCAGCCATGTGGAACAGTGAGTCTATCAAACCTCTTTCCTTTATAAAAATTACTCAGTCTCAGGTATGCCCTTATAGCAGTGTGAGAATGGATGAATACAGTAAATTGGTACTAGTACAGCGGGGTGCTGCTGTAAACACACCTGAAAATGTGGAAGTAACTTTGGAACTGGGTAACAGGCAAAGGTTGGAACAGTTTGGAAGGTTCAAGAAGATAGGAATACATGGGAAAATTTAGAACTTCTCAGAGATTTGTTGAATGGCTTTGACCAAAATGCTGATAGTGATATGAACAGTGAAGTTCAGGGTGAAATTGTCTCAGGAGATGAGGAACTTATTGGTAACTAAAGGTCACTCTTGCTATTCAAGGAGACTGGTGGCATTTTGCCCCTGCCCTAGAGATCTGTGGAACTTTGAACTTGAGAGATTATTCAGGGTATCTGGCAGAAGAAATTTCTAAGTGTCAAAGCATTCAAGAGGGAGCACTGCATTAAAGTTTGAAAAAATTACAGCCTGATGATGCAATAGAAAAGAAAAACCCATTTTATGGTGAGAAATTCAAGCCTGCTGAAGAAATTTGCATACAAGTAACAAGGAGTTGAATGTTATTCACCAAGAAAATGGGAAAATATCTGCAGGCAAGCCAGAGACCTTTACTACAGCCCTTCCAATCACAGGCCCAGAGGCCGACGAGGAAAAAATGGTTTTGTGGGCCAGGGTCAGGGACTCCCTGCTGTATGCACCCCGGGACATGGTGCCCTGCATCACAGCTGCTTCATCTCCAGCCTTATCTAAAAGGGGCCAATGTACAGCTCAGGCTGTTGCTTCAGAGAGTGAAAGCCCCAAGCCTGCGCAGGTTACACATGATGTTGGGCCTGCAGGTACACAGAAGACAAGAATTGAGGTTTGGAAACCTCTGCCTGTATTTCAGAGGATGTACAGAAATGCCTTGATGTCAAGGCAGAAGGCTGCTTCAGGGGTGAAGGCCTCTTCTGTCCAGGAAGAAGAACCTCTGCTAGGGCAGTGCAAAAGGGAAATGTGGGGTTGGAGCCTCTAGAGTTTCTACTGGGGAGCTATGAAAAGAGGGCCACAGTCCTCCAGACCACAGAATGTTAGATCCACTGACAGCTTGCACTGTGTGCCTGGGAAAGCCGCAGACAGTCAATGCCAACCCATGACAACAGCCAGGAGGGGGCCTATGCACTGCAAAGCCACAGGGGCAGAGCTGCCCAGGCCATGGGAGCCCGCCTCTTGCATCCACATGACCTGGATGTGAGACATGGAGTCAAAGGAGAGTATCTTGAAACCTTAAAGTTTAATGACTGCCCTACTGGATTTTGGACTTGCATGGGACTTGTATTTCCTTTGTTTTGGCCAATTTCCCCAGTGGGAAACAGGTGTATTTACCTAATACTTGTACCTTCATTGTATCTAGGAAGGAACTAATTTGCTTTTGATTTTACAAGCTCATAGATGGAAGGAACTTGCCTCACCTAAAATGAGACTTTGGATTGTGGACTTCTGAGTTAATGCTGAAATGAGTTAAGACTTTTGGGGACTGTTGGGAAGGTGGGAAGGCATGATTAGCTTTGAAATGTAAAAACACATGAAATTTTGGAGGGTCCAGGGGTGAATTTTTGTTGAATTGGTACCTACCAAAAGTAAACAACTAGCTTTTTGAAATAAGTTAATATATTTCTCTTCTTGTTCTAACATATAAGTTTGGAAAATCCAGAGCTATTTCTTGTTGAGGTAGATAGAAAGCCACTTAATTGGTGACTGGTTTGAACCTTGGCTTGTTTAATATATTATACATTAAAAACTTCTGAAGTCAAAGGATTCAGCAAGTGTGCAAAATTGTTTGGTCATTTGTATAGCTGCCCTTTACACATGCTGTTCAGTTATTTATAATGTATCAAAAGAAAAAAGAGCACAAATTAGAGGGCATGGTGAAATAAATTGCCCAGCCAAACTAGCAAGCTCCATTGAATAGTGATATTTTGTTCTAGATATGTACACATACAAAAAATGTACCAGACCCCAAATGGGAAAATGGAGACAGAAGAATCAGAAAAGCATGTGGTGTAAAAACTACATAGCAAATAAAAATAAAACAACCTTAATATGATCTTGTTCTTTTCTCACTGAAAAATAGAGAACAGTTTTTAATAGGCCCAAGGCCAACTGGAGTTAGACTGCCTGAGCTCAGGGCCTGACCTGTCTACCTACTAGCTGATCTGTGGCAAAAAAAAAAAAAAAAAAAAATCAGATTCCTCATCTATAAAACAAGGCTTATTGATACCTCAATACAATGTTGCTGTTCTAATCACACCTCTTCAAAAAGCCTGTCTGACTCCCATGATGGAACCAGTACCCAAGCGTCGCTTTCTAGTCTGCTTTAGTTTTCTTCATTGCCTGGCATTCTCATTACCTGAAATCATAGTAAATAAGCAATTTTTTAAAATTTATTTTCTCTCCCACAAGATGTAAGCCGAATCAGGGCAGAGATTTTTTTTCCTCACCACTATATCCTCAGAACCTACAAAAGTGTTTGACATATAAACACTCAGTAAATAATGTCCATATTGTTGTTATTAAAGAGAAATGGATTTATTTCTAAAACATTTATAATTTATACTTTGTGACTTGCAAAATATAGCCCTACATACTGTACAAATCACAAAATATTTGCTCATTTATGGAAAAATGCCATTTATCTTAAAAACTAAATATATTATTTTGGATTAATAAGGAATGAGAACAAACTTATTTATTTGCAGCGAATTGACTCCTGTTGTGAACTGTCTCCCCCTCTCTCTTGCCTGCATGGGAATTTGGTTTTAATAGTAAATACATATAAGGAGGGTGAGCTGAATTGGCTTGAATAAAATACCAAAGACAGCCTCCTCCAGACTATTAGTCAAAATTGATTTGGTTATAAACAAGCAAAAACCATTACGGTTTAATATAGAATAAATATGAGAGTGAATGCTGTTAATTGGAAGGAACACCCTGCGATTCCCAGTAACAGCTGCCACTTGTAAGGTATCCACTATGTTACAGGCACCATTCTAAGTCACTTACATAATTACCATATTTCATTCTCCTATGGACTCTATATGGTATAGATAGCTATCATATGCCTTTTATAGATGAATAAACTGTCACACTCAGAAGTTACATAATCTTTCCAAGGACACCAGTTAATAAACAACAGATCTGAGATTCAAACTTAGCCAGCCTAATTCTTGGTCCTCTGCTGTTATCCACTCTGCTCTATTGAATCATAGATGCTCATGATTAGTGCATATCCAGATTTCAGGAACCTATGTACAGAGTTAGCTTCGGCGATCTCATATTTTTCAGATACTGGCTTCAATATGACTCGTTCTAGTGACTGTCAGTTTCAAAGCCCTAGGAAAAAGAAATAATTGGATTAAGATTAATAAACTACGGCCAATGGTTCAGAGATATAAAATACAGACATGTTATTTGGGGGTAATTCTTGTGGTATGAACCCATTAGTAGAGAAAAGATAATTGTTGTAAGTTGAAAAGCCACTCTAAGAATTATTTAATACATAACATGAAATTTTAAGAATATGATCTATAGATTTAGGAATATGAAAATATTAAGCAGAGAATGAAACATCTTTTGCTTAATTTGCATAACAACCTTGAATATACATATTATTATTACCATTTTATAAATTTAAAAAAACTGAGAATAGATAGATTAATTATACTCAGAGATAAAGATCTAGTGAATAGCAAAGTCAGGTCTTTACACATACCTATTGATTCCAGTTTATGCCTTCTCTACTATGGTATAATTTCTAGTTCTTGGTTTTCTCAAATTTGGCTCATAAGAAAAGAAAAGAAGCATCACATGAAGAATTTATAAGAGAATTTTAATTTTTTTGGCAGCCAGTAGGGATAAACTCTGGAGATATGCAACAATTTAAAGAACTTTTCTCTCATTTGTATAAAAATTCAAAGCACCCTGCAATTTGAAAAATATGTACTTTTCAAATTCCTCATTAATAGTTCAGATCCAGTTAATAACTCTACCACCAGTGAATAAAGTAGTTAAAAAGTTAATCAACAAAGATATAAAAATGCATAGAGCCAAATGGCTGATGGGGTTAAAAGAAAGACTTGAGACAAACTAAATTTAACAAAGTTTAACTGAGATGAGAACAGTTCATGAATTGGAAAGCACCTAGAACCAGTAGAGGTTTATTTAGAGCACTCCACTCCACAATGTGAGCAGGGAGTATTTATAGACAGAAAATAGAAATGACGGCACAGAAAATGTTTCATTGGTTACCACTCTGCATTTGCCTTATTTTGAAATAGTCTAACTGATTAGCAGCCTGTGATTGGCTGAAGCTCTTAGCTGCTATGATTGGCTGTAACTCACCTATTTGTTACAAAGTTAATTCTTACATTAGGCTTTCAGAATGTTTACATACTAAGTTATTTTGCATTTGGTTATGTAGGGATTTAAGGTATGGAGGCAGACTCAGGTCAAAATTAATTTAATTTAAAAGTAGGACAAATTCAAGAGACCTTGACACACTGATCATGTAAATTGTGTATCTGAGATTGAAATGATAGACCATCAGTGCTAAAGTTGGTTGTATTAATCAGTCTTTGGTTGTGGGAATCAATTAATTCCTACATAATTAATAATTCCTTGGTTGTAGGAATCAATCTTTTTGATTCTTAATTGGAAATAGGAGCATAATCTATTTTTAAGAAATTTGTTTTTATGAGAGATATTTGGAGGAAATTTATCACCTTCCTCTCCTTCAAATATTAAAGTAATTAAAAACAGACATTAGAAAAATATAAGAATAAAACTCTCAGCTGTACTACTAGTGAAACTGAATTATATAACAGATTCATCTTGAGGCATAAAATGGCCTCTCTATTCCCACCATTTTATTTAAAATTATTCAGCCAGTCAGGGGCAGTTGCTGGACATGAGCCTGCTCCTGTTGTCTCCCTCTATGTACCCGCAAAACACACACACACGAAAAGTCTATCCATAGGCCTACTAGAAAGGGTGCTTAAGCCATCCACTGACAATGATATTTCCCATTTTTCCACTTGATAATATTAACAAGAGCTCTTTTTACCAAGAGAAACACATTAAGAAGGGACAAGATGGGTAGAATATTTGTCACTCATTCTAGGTGAAGAGAAGTTACTATCTTATGTCCTGTGTAGAGATAATTCAGTGATGTTTATACCTATCTATCCATCCATTCATCTATACATCCATCTATCTACATCTATGTATCTGTGAATCAGTCTATCTATCTATCTGTCTATTATCCATGTCTGTCATACAGTCCCTCTATGCCTAAAAATGTCACATAGATGTTTTTATGTATAAAACCTATTCTTTAGATGTAAAACCATTAAGACCAAATATTGAAAATAACTAGAAGTATATGTGTGGAGAGAAATATAAGTAAACATTTGATGTATTTCAAGCCTCCTTTTGCTGACTATAAAATCTATTCTAGTCATTCAGAGCAGGTGAAAATTATTCCAGGTACTATGGCTTTCAAATGTTTAGTCATCTATAGACTTCATTTAGAAGTGACTATAGTCTACTCCTGGAAGAAGGAAGCACATGACAGAGTAATTAGTCTATAATTGACCCCCTTTATGATCCCCAGACTCATTTCAAATGAATATTTTTAATATCACATTAAATAACAATTAGCACAACACTATAAAAATGTATGAAGCACAAATCAGAGGGAATAGATGTTCTGCCAGGTGTCACTGAGCAATCCGTCTGCATGTCTACCAGACTGCATGAGAAATCTCATTTAATAGCACAGCGCTGAGAGTCTCCTTACTTCATAACACCTCACAATTCTTCAGCTGGGTACCAAAGTATGGATGAAGGGAAAAAATGCCTAAAGAGATATGATTAGATGTGTGTTGTTGTCATTGTTGCTCAGGATATATTAAATTCTCTTTTTATGGCTCCTTCCCCTGTCTGTGTCTCTCCCGACTCCCCTCATCCACCCACCCCCATCTGTACCCAAGTCAGAAATTTAAGGACTAAGTTTTTTTTGTTGTTGTTGAATCTATAACGTTAAAGATTCTTCTGAACTCCCAGAAACCTTTCGCAAGATTAGAAGGGGAATATTCCTTATTTTTCTTACTCCTCTGTAAGCAAAATAGCAGAAAGATTATGCTTAGTTATTATTTCATTCAAAATTTTAATTAAACACTCCCCTGTGTGACACCATAGCTGTATACCAGACTCTTCCTGAGAAGTATAAACAGAAATTCACCACCCTATATCATCACAATCTGGGCAGAGAAAATGAATATTTTATGGAGGACTTAAAATACGCTATCCATACGTGTTTCTAAGATGGTGCTACTTAGCCAAGGAGGAGTTTCAGATTTATCTGAGAAACTTTTATTAAAGCACAAATAATGCTTGCCCGGTTGCAATACCTGGAACTTCTGTTTACATAAGTCTGACATCAAGACAAAGTTATTTCTAATTTGGAAAATGATGAGCAATGTGATTACCATACCTACCTCTATTTGGGAAGTCATTTTCCATGAAGCATAAAAGTTGCTCCAAATTAAACCAGACAGACAAAGAGAAGCATACCTGGACTATATTTATTGCAATTGTCTTTCTTTCCCATACTCCTTGACTACAAATCATGCCATTACCCTGTATATCAGGATTTCACTTTGAGTACATTCTTTCCTGTCTATTGCATCTTTGTTTAACTTTCAGACTTCTGTTCTCCTTTCTTCAGTCAGAGATGCTTTTCAAAATCAGTGCCAGAGTGCATGTTGCTTTTTCCTGAGCATTCTAAGAGGAGTGCATTTTTTCAACAAACAGACATTTTAATGAGTTTTTTTCAATGTCCAGGATGGGCATGAACTTAGCTGACTCCATCTGCTGCTGTTCCCTGAGATAGCATGACCTGCATCCATTCACAGTGAATTCCAGATGCCCCAAAGGCATTTTCTCCTTCCTCCTCATTCCTTGAGGTTGGAAAATAGAATTCATGATTCCTTAAATGTTTATCAAAGGGCTGCCATTTTGTGTGGCATCCCTCATTTTGCCAAACTCTCACTGCAGCATAGAGTTCCTGCCTTTATCCACTAAATGGCACTAGTCATTGTAAAATCAAAATCTCTCCACCCATCTTTAAAGTCATTTAATGGAGGAGTGTCATTCAAATTTAGGACCATCGTGCATGAATCTAAGGGACTTAGACACCCCCACAGGTGTGTCCCAATTCCATTTTCAATGAGTGTCTCCATGTCCTTCAGGGAGATGTAAAATCCTCTTCATGTCTCCCTGGAGGACACAGAGACACCCATTGGAATTGGATCCCAGAGGAGTTCTCAGTATTATTAAGTACTTCTAATACTTGAATTCTCTAAGAGCATGTATATAAGATATACAAGTAATAAACACTTGTTAACATGCTTTCTATTCTAATAATGAGAGGTTTTTTTAAGGCACAGTTTTTTATTATATAGTAAAAGAAGATGTAGGCTGGAGGAAAAAATATTTAATTGAAAAGGTTATAAAACATAGAAATTATAAGTAAATAAACAGTCAATTCTATTAAAACCTGTTTTACAGACACCTTTTAAAAACTGAAAAAAACAGCCTTTAAAACTGTTACTTATTTATAATAACTATGCATCAGTGATCTTAGCATGTGTTTTATATATTATGTTCACCATGCTTTCAGAGCCTTACCTAGCTATCTATCATGGTTCTACTTTAAGCAATTCTTCAATTTCTGTGTTGTAATTTCTGTGTGAAACTCCTGAAAGAAAATGTAATTAATTGACTAATGCAAGCCTCTGAATAGCTGTGTCACAGACATTTGAGAATAGGTGATGGTTTTTTCATACCAAGAATAATAACAGCAGGCTGGGAGCACATCCATTCCATGAAAGAGACAACATCTTGCATTATTTTAAATCCTCCTGGTATCATCTTGAAATGCCAGGAAAAAGAATGAGTATTAGAATTAGGACAGACTTTTATTTCTGGCTTTCAAATCTTGGGCAAGTCATTGAAGTTCTCTGCAATTGTGCTTTCCTTTCTCTAAAGCAGTGCTTCTAAGCATATTTTCATTTGTCACTCCCTCTTGTGCCCAGGATATTTTTTAGACATTTTTCCTGATTCCATCTCTGAATAACTTAATCAGACTCTTCAGAACTGGAGATTGAGCAGGTACATTTTCCTAAAATTTCATAGGGGTTTCTGATCCATACCACTGGTTCAGAAACACTATATTCTAAGATAATGGTATTCAATCTTTCACATGTCTCAGGATCACATGGAGACTTTGAAAGATTGCAAATTGCTGGGTACCATCTCCAGAATATCTAACTGAGTAGTCTATGGTATGGCTGGAGAATTTGCATTATTAATAAATTCACAGGTGATACTAGTCATATTTGCTTGGGGACTGCACTTAGAAATACATTATCCTAAGACCTTTTAACTTAAAGTGTGGTCACCTGGTAGCTTGTTTTAATGATGTTATTTGAAACATCGTAAGAAATGCAGAGTCATAAACACTGCTACATTAAAATCTACTTTTTAACAAGATCCCTAAGTGATTCATATACACATTACAATTGAAGAACTGGACTAAGCTTTCTCAAATTTTCTATAATTTGAATTTTAATTAATAAACTGTTTAGCTAAATAATGGCATATATTTTTCGATATACTATAAAAGCAATAATTAGCTTTTGTCTTTAAAGCACTTACAATTAAAATTAGCTTTTATTAAATTATTATAAAATCTTTTGTCTTTTCACTTTTCTTTGACCTCACCAACATTTCCTGATCTGATATTTGAACATAATTCAATTTTAAATAGAAGTTCTTAAAAACTATTTATTTCACAACTTGTCTATTGGCACACACAAGGTTCACCTTAAATGACTGATTCATTCACAGTTTCTGCTGTGCCTACAGTGTATTTATATTTTATGTTGGCACATTTATCCTTTCTTTGTCTACTTCCTGCTGAGGGTTTAGAAAGATTAGTTTATAAAATTAGTATATATAAGATATTACCAAGAATTCTTCCTATAACACGTATTTCAAAACATTTAAGTAACAAATCATTCTTCTTCTGTTTTCTGTCTTAACAATATAATTTTCTAAATTTCCCTAAATACAGGTGTGTATGGGTGTGTATAATGCTGTGTAAAATCTTATATTTCCCATTTTTTTCTGACTAGTTATCACTTTTAGCTAAGTTCCCAGAGTACTTATTGTAATTTTGGCATTAAATAGTATCAGAATTGAGCTATCACAAAATAGGTGGGATATATAGTAGTTTAGTAGGTCCATAATCAAAGCTCCTGGCCTTTCTCCTGCAATTTCACCTTAATGCTTCTATTTTGAATATAGTATCTCCTTCAGAGCCAGACCAGGAGTTGGCAAATGAGGAAACTGAAAAGCCATAAGAGCAAGTGCTTTCTTAAAATCCATATTCTATATACCTCACTCATCTCACTTTTGTCCTGGCCCTTTTCTCCTGTATTAATGATCTGTTTCTCTGTAACAAATTGTCTATTTGAGACTACAATCAATATTACAACAACCAATATTACTGTTAATAGGAATCTGGATGTAGCTTAGCTGAGTTATCTATCTCAAGGTCTTTTTTAAGTCCAGAACCAAGTGCCTAGCCAGGGTTATAGTAATCACAAAGCTTGAGGAGGGGATGATATGCTTCCCAGCTCACTCACCTGGTTGCTGGCAGGATTCAGTTTCTCACGGCCTGGTGAACTGAGTGTTCAGTTCCATGCTGGCTGTCATTTGGAAGCTTCCCATGGTTCCTGCTCTCTGGGCCTCACCATATAGAAGCTTGCTTCGTCAGAGAAAGCAAGTAAATCAAACTCAGAAAGAGAGAACAAGCAAGATGGAAGTCAGTCTTTTATAACTTAACCTTAACATTGACCTCTTATCATTGTTGGCATATTCTATTCATCAGAAGCAAGTCACAGGGTCAAGCCCACATTCAAGGAATTATTGGGAGTAATCTCAGAAGACGCCTTACATCTCTCTTATACTTCCTAGAAAGCCACTATTGTTGTTACTACTGCTGCAGCTCTTCTTCTTTCTTCTTCCTCAGATGGAGTTTCACTCTTGTTGCCCAGGCTTGCAGTAGTGTGATCTTGGATCACTGAAATTTCTACCTCTCTGGCCCAGGTGATTCTCCTGCCTCAGCCCAGCCTCCCAAGTAGATGGGAATACAGGGATCTGCCACCGCACCCACCTAATTTTTGTATTTTTAGTAGAATTGAGATTTCTCCATGTTTGTTCCATATTTGCCAGGCTGGTCTCGAACTCCTGACCTCAGGTGATCCACCTACCTCAGCCTCCCAAAGTGCTGGGATTATAGGCATGAGCCACCACGCGCAGCCCACTGTTCTTCTTCCTCTTCCTCTGCTCATCCTTCTTTGTATTTCTCTTCTTCTTCCTTTCCTTCTTGTTTGCCTTACTTTGATCAAACAATTATCATTATGCTTGGCAAAAGATAACATAATTAATTAAAAAGTTGATCTGGAGTTTTATTATTATATAAACGTGGTATATCTGAAAAAATTTTTATGGTCTCTGTTTGAAGAAATGGAAAAGCAGCCCACCCATGATCTCTGAGAGATGGCCAGGCATTATCAGATAGGCCTTGGTGTTGCTAGGAGCTAACCCAGAACTTCAATGTTGATATAGTTTGGCTGTATGTCTCCACCCAAATCTCATCTTGAATTGTAATCCCCAGGTATCCAGGGAGGAACCTGGTGAAATAGCAATTGAATCATAGGAGCAATATATTAGTCAGAGTACCCTAGAGGGACAGAACTAATAGGACATATATATCATGTAAGGTAATACTTAATAAACTCCCATATATATGTATGGGATACTTACATACTTACATGTATATAATATTTAATGTATATAATGCTTACATGTATATACTTAATGTATATAATACTTACATGTATATAATAATAAACTCCCATATATGTGTATATGTACATGTGTACATATATGTGTGTGTATATATATACACATATATACATGCATAGATACATGTATAGGAGTTATATATATGTGTATATATACACATGTGTATATATGTATGTATATATACATACATATGTATATATGTGTATATACACATATATGTATGTATTTTATATATATATATATACATGCATAGATACATATATAGGAGTTATATATATTTGTATATATACATGTGTGTATATATGTGTGTATATACACACATATATGTATAGATGTGTGTATATACACACATATATGTATAGATGTATGTATCTTTATATACATATATACATAGGAGTTAAGTATTAACTTACATGATCACAAGATCCCACAATAGGCTGTCTGCAAGCTTGAGGAGCAAGGAGAGCCAATCCGAGTCTCAAAACTGAAGAACTTTGAGTCTGAGGTTTGAGGGCAAGAAGCAATCAGCATGGAAGAAAGATGTAGGCTGGGAGCCTAGGCCAGTCTCACCTTTTCACATTTTTCTGCCTGCTTTATATTTGCTGGCAGTTGATTAGATTGTGCCCACCAGATTAAGGGTGAGTCTGCCTTCTCCAGCTCACTGACTCAAATGTTAATCTCTTTTGGCAACACCCTCACAGACACACCCAGAATCAACACTTTGCATCCTTCAGTTAAATCAAGTTGATACTCAGTATTAACCATCACAAATCTAACCCTTGTCAACTTGAACCCATAAACATCTCCTGAGATCATGCATAGGCAATAATAAGGTCATAATTATGCCTAACAGAATACAACTATCTTCTGTATCACACTAATTGTCAACCCAAATACTATTACATAAAGTTAACAATACTTAAATGCTGATATGAAGTCAATAATCTTATATCACATGATAAAGGAAAAGGAAATTAAATGAAGATATTTTCTTAGTACAAGTGTATGCATGCATAAACATGTTTTTAACAAAAGAAAGATGAAATACTTATGGCAATTACAGTCCTTGCTTCTGAAGCTGGTGACATGATCATAGCTGGTATTGATGACTACTTTCTCTTACTGCCCATTGTGTATTTCCGTTGGCTTCAGCAAGCACCTCAGCAGATTGCGGTTTCATTTCCTGGTGGAGTGACCCAAACCTTCATTCCTGAGGTGTCTGGGTTATTTTTAGCCCTGTCTGAAATGGGTTGTTGTAATTTCCCATTGACCTTGAACACAGGTCATGGTAAAACTAAGAACTGCCCTAATGGATCTCTTGTATTCCACACATACACTTCCTTACCTCCATTGTGGAGTAGTAGACTGATTTCATCTTGATAATCCAGGTCAATCACGTAGCCAACTCTGCAACTCCCTTCTTAGCCTGTTAACTTAAAGGTAGGAGGAGCCCAAAGCATCTAGGTGTCAATCTTAACTTCTAGCTTAATGGAATCGTTGTTGTGTATCCTGAAATAAGACTGCTAGGAAAGCAGATCATAATGTTGGGTATAGGAATTAAAAATTTTGCTAGTGGATCACTACAGGTGATGATGAGTGGTATCACTTTCACTTCCACTGCTTGATTTCTAGACCCGTAAATCCTGGCTATGGGAGAAACAGTACCATATATTGGATGCTGATTCAGAGCTTATTTACAGCCTTCTGGAGAACTTTGCTCCAGCCCTGCAAAGTATTGCCACTTAGGTGGCATTGTAATTGTGACTTCAAAAGGTCATTCCACCGTTCTGTCAATCCAGCTGCTTCAGGATGATGGGGAACATGGTAAGACCAGTAAAATTCATGAGCATGAGCCCACTGCCACACTTCTTTAGCGATCAAGTGAGTGCCTTGGTCAGACGTAATGCTGTGTGGAATATCATGATGGTGGTTAAGGCATTTCGTGAGTCTTCAGATGGTAGTCTTGGCAGAAGCATTAGTTGTAGGATAGGCAAACCCATATCCAAAGTGTCTATTCCAGTGAGGACAAACCTCTGCCCTTTCTATGATGGGAGAGGTCCAATACAATCAACCTGCCCCAGGTAGCTGGCTGATCACCTCAAGTAATCATGCCATAGTGAGGGC
This sequence comes from Plecturocebus donacophilus, assembly GCA_004027715.1. NCBI lineage: Eukaryota > Metazoa > Chordata > Mammalia > Primates > Pitheciidae > Plecturocebus > Plecturocebus donacophilus. The sequence goes on along the minus strand of PVKP010018253.1, from coordinate 20,136 downwards.
TCAGTGTTGGTCTCTGCTACTGGAAAAGTGGCCACTCAGCAGTAGCCATAGTCAGGTCAGCCTTGGTGAAGGGAAGTTCATGTTGCTGAGCCCATGCTTAACCTCCATCCCTCCCACCATGGTCACTTGTTCATGGGCCCATTGGGTGATGATAGGCATGCCTGGGGAAAGAGGCTGACTGATGTCCACAAAATGAGTCATCCTATCCACTTGATTATTAAAACCCTCCTCTGCTGAGGTCACCTGTTGGTGAGCACTCACATGGGATACAAATATCTTCACAGTTTTTGACCATTCAGAGAGGTCCATCTACATACCCCTTCCCTAAAGTTCTTTGTCATCAATTTTCCAATCATGATTCTTTCAAGTCCCTGACTATCCAACCAAATCATTGGCTCCAGCCCATGACCCAAGATATAATCGCACATTTGGCCATTTCTCCTGCCGTGCAAAGTGCACAACCAGGTGCACTGCTCAAAGTGCTACCCACTAAGATTTCCCTTCACTGCTGTCCTTCAGGGATGTCCTAGAAAGGGGCTGTAGTGCTGCAGCTGTCCACTTTCAGGTGGTGCCTGCATATCATGCAGAACCATCTGTGAACCAGGCCCTAGTCTTTTTCTTCCTCTGTCAACTGATAATAGGGAACTCCCCATGAGGCCATCAGTGCAGCCTCAGAAAGAGAAAGCAGGGTGGCAGGAGTGGAGACTATGGGTATTTGAGTCACTTTCTCATGTAACTTACTTGTGCCTTCAGGAGCTGCTTGAGCCCAATCTCATATATACAACTTCCATTTGATGGTGAAATGCTGCTGTGCCTGACCCACTTTATGACTAAATGTGTCAGGAAGCACCCTGCTCACGACAGACAGTTCAGGTTGCATAGTGATTTGATGACCCATAGTTACACATTCAGTTTCCACCAAAGCTCAGTAACAGGCCAAGAGCTGTCTCTCATAGGAGAGTAGTCATCTGCAGAAGACAGTAGGGTCTCGCTTCAAAATCCTAGAGGCCTCTGCTGTGATTCACCTATGGGACATGTCAAAGGCTCCAGACAGCATCACTATCTGCCACTGACACCTCAAGCACCATTGGATCTGCTGAGTCATGTGGCTCAAGTGACAGAGCAGCTTGCACAGCAGACTTAACCTGTCACAGAGCCTTCTTCTATTCTGTATCCCACTCAAAACTGGCAGTCTTTCAGGTTACTGGAAAAATGGACCAGAGTAACACCCAAATGAAGAAAGTGTTGCATTCAAAATCCAAATAGGAAGACTAGGCATTGTGCCTCTTTCTTGGTTGTAGGGGCAGCCAAATGCAGCAACTTATCCTTCACCTTAGAAGGAATGTCTTGACAGGTCCCACACCCCTGGACCCCTAGAAATTTTACTGAGGTGAAAGTTCCCTGAATTTTAGTTGGATTTATTTCCCATCCTCTGGCACACAAATGTCTCACCAATAAGCCCAGTATGTTTGCTATTTCTTGCTTACTGGATCCAATCAGCATAATGTCATCAATGTAATGAACCAGTGTGATATCTTGTGGAAGCAAAAAGGGATCAAGATTTCTTTGAATAAGATTATGACACAAAGTGGGAGACATGATATACCCCTGAGGTAGGACAGTAAAAGTATATTGCTAGCCTTGCCAGCTGAAAGTAAATCACTTCTGGTGGGTCTTATGGACAGGAATGGAGAAAAATGCATTTGCCAAGTCAATGGCTGCACACCAGGTACCAGAAGATGTGTTAATTTGTTCAAGCAATGAAACCATGTCTTGTACAAGAGTCGCCACTTGGTTAAGCTTATGATAATTCACTGCCATTCTCCAAGATCCATCTGTCTTCTGCACAGGCCAAATGGGAGTTGAACAAGGATGTGGTGGCAATCAGCACCCCTGCGTCTTTTGAGTCCTTGATGGTGGCACTGATCTCCACAATCCCTCCAAGGATGCAATATCATTTTTGATTTATTATTTTTCTAGGTAGAGGCAGCTCTAATGGATTTTATTTGGCCTTTCCACGATAATAGTCCTCACCCTACTAGTCAGGGAGCCAATGTGGGGGTTCTGCCAACTGCTAAGTATGTCTGTGCAAATTATGCATTTTGGCACTGGGGAAATGATCACAGGATGTGTCCAGGGAATCACTGGACCCTCTATAAGTTGGGCATGAGTCAAAACTGAATTAATTACCTGACCTCCATAGGCCTCTACTTTAACTGGAGGGCCACAAAGGCGTTTGGGGTCCCCTGGAATCATCCTCAGCTCAGAGCCAGTGTCCAGTGTTCCCTGAAATGTCTGATTATTTCCCTTTTTCCAATACACAGTTACCCTGTAAAAGGCTGGAGGTCTCCTTGGGTTAAGATGGAAGAAAGATTCACTGCATAAATTGTTGGTAATGTAGTGGGGTCTTTCCTCAAGGGGACCTGGCCTCCCTTTTATCTAAGGGGTTCTAGATCTGTAAACTGACTCAAATCTGGAAACTGGTTGAGAGACTATGATTCTCTGTTTTAATAATTCAAATCTATCTTTTGTCCATTTGACCTAGATGTTTTATCCTTATATAAATTAAGTAGGAATGCAGTAGGGTTCCTATCAATTTCACTTTAGGAACACCATGATTAATTAGCCAATGCTAGAGCTCTACATGAGGCAGACTATTCTGATTGCTGCTTTGTCTCTGCTGTCCATTACGGTAGCTATGACCACCTTGCCTTTGATGGCTGAGTGCTGCCACTTGGCCCCTGACACCTTGAGATCCAATTATTCCCATTGTATTTAAATTTTTTAGCTGAATGACTGTGGTTCCCACTCTTAGATCTGGCATACAGAGAAGAGCAATTATAGGGCTCTTCAAAGATGCAGGTGCTGCCCTCACAAATCTATTTCACAAGGCACTGGTCAAGGGTATAGCTTCTGGACCCTCCCAACTGGGATGAGTAGCTCTAAAGTAACTAATCCCTTCCACCATTCCAACCTCCCTAAGCCTTTGGATCCCTTCCTCTACATTAAACCAAGGAAGATCTTGACAAAGCAGCTTGCACAGCAGCTCATTCACAGTGGGCCATCTTTTAACCCATATTTTGGCTAACCAAGCAGACTATAAAACCTTTTTTAATGCCCTGAGTTGCAACATTGAAAGCAGAGTCCCTAGTCAGTGGGCCCAAATCAATAAATTCAGCCTAATCCAACTCTATGTTCCTTCCACCATTGTCTGATACCCTTAATATCTATTCCCATGCTTGTTCTCCAGATTGCTATTTATATAAATTATAAAACTCAAGCAGCTCTTTTCGAGCGTAGCATACCTCCTCATGGGTCACATTGTAGACCTCATCTCTAGGGGCCTGCCAAGACTTTAGTTATATGTCCAGAAGCAAACAGGAATGTTGAGGGTGGCTTCTGAGGAGAATCAACATTATTATTTTGCCAGGCAAGGAGGCCATCACTGTTGCCTCAGGCAGTGCAAGGTTTGTCTTCTCAAACAAAGGTGGAAAGCCTGATGGAAGCATAGGTCGGGGAGAGGATATTGCCACTGCTGGGGATGGGGAAGCTGTTCCTTTTGGCAAAAAAGGTTTATTAGAGTTTACAAACTTAGAGTCCCCAGTTTCATCAGCGTCCTCCCACACATCCCCATTCCAAGTTGCAGGGTCCCATTCTTTTCTAAGCAATGGCCTCACTTCAACAGTAGACACCTGGCAAGGCTCTGCATGCACCTTTTGTTGCAGGTCAGCTACTTACTCACTTGATAAGGGTTTGTGTCTGTTTTTCCACAGTTTCAGCTCTTTCTCTACAGGAGATAAGAATATTACTCAGGGTGATCTTAGCAGATTTGAGGTTCAGTATCTGCTTCTGAAGCTGAGAGACAGAATCCCTGAGTTCATCATTTTCTTTCATCACTTTGTCCACTGAACTTAAGAGCAACTAACCAGCTTCATTATGTTCCTTGTTTCTCCACATATGGTCAAAGGTATTATGTACAGAGTCACTAAACTCCTTGCCTCTCACTAGCAGTGAATCAAGAGTGTCAAATGCAAATACATTATTTTCCATAATTCTCTAAATAGTTTATGCCAAGGACTATCAGTGTTCTCCATACTATTAGACGTAGAGTCCTTAGCATTTTTGGGTCTAATCATATTAAGCCGCCAACTCCAGATTCCCCAAAACTAATGAAAGAACTCCATCCTTAATATTCTGTCCTTCTAGAACCACTCCTGGTACCAAAATCTGCATTAGTCAGGATTCCCTAGAGGGACAGAACTAATAGGATACATACATATATATATATATATACACACACACATATATATGTAACTTATATATATATACACACACACATATATGTATGTAACTAATAGATATGTGTGTGTGTATATATATATACATATATATATGTGTTCATGCAGATTAATACTTAATAAACTCCCCTTTATATATATATCTAAAGGGGAGTGTGTGTATATATATACACACATATATATATGTAGTGTGTGTGTATATATATATAATTTATATATATAAACATATCTCACACATATGTGTATATATACACATATATACACACACACATATCTCCTATTAGTTACATACATATATATACATATACACACACACACACACATATATGTATGTAACTAATAGGAGTGTACACACACACTACATATATATATGTGTGTATATATACACACACACTCCCCTTTAGATATATATATAAAGGGGAGTTTATTAAGTATTAATCTACATGAACACAAGGTCCCACAATAGGCTGTCTGCAAGCTTGAAAAGCAAGGAGAGCCAGTTTGAGTTTTAAAACTGAAGAACTTGGAGTCCGATGTTTGAGAGTAAGAAACATCCAGCACAGGAAAAAGATGTAGGCTTGGAGGCTAGGCCAGTCTGCCTTTCACATTTTTCTGCCTGCTTTATATTTGGTGGCAGCTGATTAGATTGTGCCCACCAGATTAAGGGTGGATCTGCCTTCCCCAGCCCACTGACTCAAAAGTTAATCTCCTCTGGTAGCACCCTCACACAAACCCCCAGAATCAATACTTTGCTTCCTTCAATCTAATCAAGTTGGCAGTCAGTATTAACCATCACAGGTGTTTTTTCCCATGCAGTTCTTGTGACAGTGAGTGAATTCTCATGAGATCTGATGGTTTTATACATGACAGTTTCCCCTGCTCTTCTCTCTCCTGCCACATTGTGAAAAGGTGCCTGTTTCTCCTTCACCTTTCACCATGATTGTTAAGTTTACTGCAGCTTCCCCAGCCATGCGGAACTGTGAGTCAATTAAACCTCTTTCCTTTATAAATTACTTCCAGCATTTCTTTACAGCAGTTTGAAAATGAACTAATACAAATGTCCTTCTGTTGAACATAAGATTTTCACAGGACATTATAATAGGAGGCCATCCTGTGATTTTTATAGATTAGGCTAAAACATTTATTGTCTAAACTATAGAAAATTACCATCTAGTCCCCTATTCTGGCCAATTATGAGTAACTGCTAATTTATCAATTACATCATTAGCTCTGTTTCACATTCTTTCTTTCCAGACAAGAAATACAAAGATACAAAATCATAGGATCACTCAAATTCTTGACAGCATCCAACCCAGTACAAAGCACCAATTCCTTGAACTCTCCTCCAAATTGCCTCACCCAAGCCCAAATCCTATAAAAAGTCCTTTGTAGCATGCTCTTATTGAAAGATACTTCATTATTTTCCATGGTGTGCTTTCCACTGTCTTGTCAACAAATTAATAAATTAACTTTTTCAACTACAGGTGATTCTAGTGGTCTTTGGCTTGAGGGCATTCGTTGGCTATTCGAAGAGTTTGTGTTAAAAGTGATATAAATTAATCAGAGTGTGCTTTTTGGGAAGGAGTTTCTTGCTATTACATAATAATCTTTGTTCTTTTTATTACTTTTCTCAGACCTTGATTTATAAAAACAAAATAAAGTTAGCAGTATTCTATCTCATTTACTGTAAATTATACAACGAAGTTTTGATTATGGGTGATCTGTACAGCTGCTAAGCCAATACTAGATCCAGAGGTCAAGGATTAACCTCATTCTTCTTTATAACACCAATGGACTAATAAGAACTGAAAGATACTGCCCTAGCAAGTCAGCACAAGTTGTTCTACCACTGAAAGTTTGGTCTGTTTGTTCCAAAAGCATCCTAGGTAGTGGCCTCTGATTATGCAGTAAGTTTAGTAGTTTAGTTGAAATATAATTAGTCCAGGCTTTCAATTCACCCCTAATAGAAAGTCTGGCACTTTCAGAGGTATTTACCTTCCTTGTATTTACAGGATATCGTTAAATGTAAAATGCTCATGAAAAACTAAATGCTACCAGTTGCGGTGGCTCAGGCCTGTAATCCCAGCACTTTGGGAGGACAAGGCGGGAGGATCACTTGAAGTCAGGAGTTTTAGACCAGTGTGGCCAACATGGTGAAAACATGTCTCTACTATAAAAATACAAAAATTAGCAGGGGGTGGTGGTCTAATCCTATAGTCCCAGCTACTTGGCAGGCAGAGACAGGAGAATTGCTTGAACCTGGGAGGTGGAGGCTGCAGTGAGCCAAGATCATGCAACTGCACCACAGCCAGGGCGACAGAGTGAGACTCCATCTCAAAGTAAAACAAAACCTAAATGCTGTTAAACTGAATTCCATACCTATAATTATATTTCTCCGAGCCTTAAAACAGTCATACCTGAAGGAATAAAAGTTGACATAACAAGGTATTTACATTGATGTAAGGAAGCTAGTTTTTGCTGGTGTTGAATTGAATGTAAATTGATCTCATAGTTAAACATCTAGATAGTTAAAGAAAAGCATGACAGTGCCATTGTTTTAATAACACTGCTGGTTTAGTCATTTTCACTTCTGTTAAATTTTATTAGATCTTTAAAATATATGCATTGTTGAACAATCAAACAGAATGTGAGTAGAGGAATCCTGCTATTTTCTTTGTACCAGAGGTGATATGAATCTATAATTCACTAATTTTATAGCTAGTCAGTCCTTATAAATATATTTTATTAAGTTTCGACTCTTCTAAATGTCAAATTTATTAGATTGGAATGGAAATAAACATATTTATTAAATAGTCTGTACTTTCTTGTACTTTCTAAATAAGAAGTACATAGTTAAGAAGTAATGTAAATTCTAGAGAAAAGAGGTAGAAACGAAGAAAAAGATACATACTCTCAGTATACAATAGCAAAAAACATTTCTGTATGGTAAGCTTTCCAACCCACAGGTGGCAGGCTGTATGCAGCTCAGGACAGCTTTGAATGCAGCCCAACACAAATCCATAAACTTTCTTAAAACATTGTGAATTTTTTTGCAATTTTTTTTGTTTTAGCTTATCAGACATTGTAAAATGTTCCAATCAAAGGTTAGCATGTTTTCAGATCCTAGGATTTAAAAAAGAAGAGGATCAAAAACATAACTCTGATTAGATGTTGGCATATAATACCAATGAGAAAAAAAAGATTGGATATGGTATTTTAAAAATCATCAATAAGGCAAATTCTACAGGCCCAATTCAATAACAGTAGGTAGAAAATAATGATGGAGAAAAAGACGCATAATTTAGGATGAATATAGGAGAGGCACAGATGTCTCCGAATAGTGTCTGGAAATAGAAATCCTAGAATAACCAGAGGTTTGTGGAAAAAGGTAAAGGCAAGAAAATGGTATGCTTTTTTCTTATGTATGGAAAAAGAAGAAAGAGACATAGCCATTGCTTAGCATAGATGATGTGTAACATGATGGAGAATAAAATAAGTTTTTCAATTTTTTTTTCATTCTCTCTAAGTAGAAAAATCTTTAGTCCAAAAAAGTTCAGGATGAACTTTGAAATAAGAGAAAAGTTACTGAATATAAGTAGTTGGTAGTAGGAGCTCCTAGTACTCATATAGTTAGTGATAAATCCTAAAAAGTCTGCGGAAATGTATTTTATCACTTCATGTGGTGCCTTATATTTGAAATATTTTTTTCTTAACAATTTAGTGCTGGTAGTTTTATCACCCATAGAAAAATCGTCTGTTTTATAGCTACATTTAGATGCTAAGTTACACACATTTTTTCCTCTCCTGTATTTTGGTAATTTCTCAGTAAAGCGATATTACTTGGCTTATGACATTAGTTTATTTTTCCATGTTGGAAAAAGCATTTGCTACTCCACCTTTTATTGGAAATGGTAATTACCTAGTCAATTGACTTTAGGCTCTATATAGATCAGTTTTATAAGCCAACATAATCCACATATACCCTCTCTTAAATAAAAACAGAGTATGTGGAATACCACATTTGGGTTTTAATATAGAATAGTCCTTCAGTAAGCTGAATCAAATTTATTTTTATTACAGTTTTTGTTCTTTTGTATTAACTCAAATTTGGATATTACGTATCCAAGTCTAGTTCATCAACTTCATTCCATGCAACACATATAAATAATTGTAAACCACTGGCCTCTGCACAGGTTTTCGTTTGAAACACTCTTGAGTGGGTAGTGAGGAGACCAAAGAAAGCAAATAGGACTGCAAGAAACAGAGAATGTCTGATTAGCCTCAGTGCTGACACGCTCAATAAAAGGATGGGCGTCCTCCAGTGAGAAATGAGGAGGGGCTATAACCAGGTTAATGAGACAACTGAGGAGCTTTTTCAGAATCCACTGCTGACTGTTACACAGATGCCTGCGACCAACAGGTATTGCAAGAAAAGGAAGGAAGAGATAGTGAAGCATGTAAGGAGACAGTAAGAGGAAAAGAGCTATGCGGAGCGTGTGATAGAAGAGTGTGTGTGTGTGTGTGTGTGTGCCGCCCCAAGTCCAGTTCAGACTATTTTCTAAAGGAGGGAGAAATTAACTACTTGATGAAACAGATGTGAAATATGGATTGATAATTTTTTGTATATAAGGATGAGATGAATCCAGGAAAAGCTTTATTAAAGCCACTTTGTGTTAACCAGAACTTGTTCTTCCTGTTGTGGTCCTCTTGAAGCCAGGGGCTTCATCAATGCATAATGCAAAGCATCTTTCACTGTATGGGTGTCTATTAAGTGTGCAACTGGAATTTTAAATCTAGTTTGGCAAGGGTAGAACATTTTAGAAAAACAGATATTCTCAAGAAGAAAAAGAAACAATTCTCCATGCAGTGATGTTTAGCTATAAACTTAGTTCAATTCTTACAGTTTTTTTCCCTATGCATTTATATATAATTTTGTGTTTCTTTACTACTTGGATAATTTAAAAAAAAATAATTACCTCTGACTAAATATATTGTGAGCATTTATTGGCCCCAGTCTTTCTCTAAAGCAGAAATTTAAATACAATGCCTGCATACTATTTCATAAATTAATACTATAATAGTGATAATTAACCTAATCTAATAATGATGATGATAATTACAGCAATGTTACAAGTGTTAGTTACAATAGTAGAAGGGACAAGAGTAGTAATAGCAGCAGTTGACAAAATATCTAAATAAATTACATACTATTCTTACCATGTGCAAGATAAATTTCTAAATTACCTTCTGTGTATTATCTTACATAATCCTCTAAATAATGCAGGTGTTATATGTCATTCATTTTATAGATGAGAAAACAGACTTCCAGAGGCCAGCTAATTTGGAAACTTAAATGTCTATATAAACAACATGTGCAGCTTACTAAACGTATCAATGCCTGACTCTGGCCCATACCTACTGAATTAGAATTTATGGCGGTCAGTTCCAGGATTCTGTATCCTTAAGGAGCTCCATGCGTGATTCTCTAACTCTGCCCATTTGGGGAACCACTTTGTCAGTAACTTAGCCAGATTTGCACCCGGTCTGTCTGATGCCAAAGTTTGCACTCTTAGCTTCTCACAATGTGGATGACGATACCATTTCACCAGCTTCATATTTTGGTGCATTTAAATTGTTAATAGGTTTATTATAATGAAAGTAAGACTGGGACACAATAAAAAAATGAAGAGTTTATTTGTGCACACAGTAATTCACGAGTCAGTAAGCACTAAACTAATGGACAGCGTGGGGTTCTGTTGAAAAGCAAAGTGATCGCTTTTATAAGGTGAAGGCAAAAGCAAAACAAAGACGACATCTAATCGATTCATTAGAGAGTTGCCTTATTTGTTCTACTATGCTGGAAATTTCCGGGTTACAGAAGTTAGCAGCATCTCATTGGCTGAGCTTTAGTTTAGTTTTGTTTGTTTGTTTATCTAAATAAGCATTTATAAGAAATGGCCTGTGTTTCACTTATATTTGCATTTCAACCAAAGTTAAGACTACTTTCAGGTCTAAATGGTTTCATCTGCTCAGGATGTTTTCAGCCCTGGTCTCCATTTTAATTTGCTTTAACAATTATAACTAGTGCTGAGATGAGCAAGTTTGTTTATTAGAGTATTTCCTAATTGTTGCTTAGCATCAATTTCTGTAACTAAAACACAAACCTAAACTAACATAATAAATATTACGATTTAGCTATTTGCCATGGTATCAGATGAGATCTCAGGGAGTCACTACAAATTTTAATTATTTCAGTCGAACTGAAAATTATAGTGCACTCTGTGTGTGTGTGCGTGTGTGTGTGTGTGTGTGTGTGTGTGTGTGGAATGGGGAAAGAAGACAAAAAAAGAAAGAGAAAAATTAATTTAGTATAAAGAGAGATTTGGCCAAAAACTAGTGTTGGGTCAGTTTTGTCCATTTTAATATACTCTGAGTCTTCATCCTTAATGTGATCCTTTTTTAAAAAACATTTTTAGAAATGAAAACTTCTCAGAATTTTTGAAGATTTGCACTTATTTAACATACCATTTGAGGAAGATAACAGTTTTAAACATTAAAGATCAGATGTAAGGGAAAACTAAGAATAACTAGAAATCAAGTAGGTAGCTCATTCTTACATCTTCTGAAAATATATATGGCAAAGATCCGTGGGTCTAATGGGGTAGAGTAGTGTAGCTGTACATACATACACAATAAGGAAAGAGTAATGCAAGGCTATTTTGTTCTTCCACTCAGTGCCTCCCTTTTACCAAGTGTGTTCACACACACACACATGCACACATACACTGGAAGCATATATAGACAAGCAGGCCAGATAGACAGTTATAGCATTCTCTTAAGGCACAATAATATGAGAGTAGAAGGCATTTATTCAATAAGTGCCAAATAGTCATCTGAAAGTTGTAATGGAAAAAGAGCCTTGGTTACTAATTATAAAGATCCAGGTTTCACTCTATCTTAAAATGAGTTACTTACTGATGTAAGAAAAATAATTTAGCTTCACCTGTGTTTTCTGATTTTTAAAACTAAAGAGTTGAGCTAGATTATTTTGAGGGTCCATCTAGGTTTAATATCCTCTGACTTTATAATTTTCTGTCATAGTCTTCTGACACTGGGAAATGAAAAAAGGTCAGATCACACAGATTATAATATAAGAATCATAATTTTTATATACAGATTATATTATAATAAGTCTGCTTCATTTTTTGAAAGGCCTTATATTCTTTAAAATATTATGTCTAACTGAATTAATTTGATAATTGTTTTTTAAATAATAAAGATATAATTATATATCCCCTTTGAATATATGAATCTTTATACAAAAGATTTCTAAATTAAATGTTAGTGTAGTCTTTAATTAAAGCAGTCTTTTCACAAATCTCACAGAGTAATATTTGCAAGACTTTAAAAAAGATAGCATCAGAGCATTTCATCAATCCATAAAAATGTTTAAATTTCAGTTTCTTATTCTGTGATGACTTATTGCAATAAAATTGAATTAAGCCTTCTCAGGGAATGACAGCAGAATAAGAATATGCATATATTTTATGAACACTATACAGAATATTACAAACTCCTTTTAATAAATGGGCTTTTCTAAAGCAAGCTAAAACTTTATTTACTTGCTGGTCCATAACAAGTGTTTTCCTTTTTTTTTTTTTTTTTTTTTTTTTTTTTTTTTTTTTTGTAGAGATGGAGTCTCACTCTATCACCCAGGCTGGAGGGCACGAGTGCAGCAGTGCAACCTTGGCTCACTGCAACCTCTGCCTCCCAGGTTCAAGCAATTCTCCTGCCTCAGCCTCTTGAGTAGCTGGGATTATAGGCATATGCCACCATGCTTAGCTAATTTTTTTGTATTTTTAGTAGAGACAGGGTTTCACCACATTGGCCAGGTTGGTCTTGAACCCCTGACCTTGTGATCCACCAACTTTGGCCTTCCAAAGTGCTGGGATTACAGGTGTGAGCCATCACACCCTGCTTGGTCTTGAGTTCAGGCAATCAGCCCACCTCAGCCTCTCAAAGTGTTAGGATTACAGGCGTGAGCCACTGTACCCGGCCCATAACAAGTATTTTCTATTTGTTAAACCAATATATATTTAAATATAATATAACTGTGTGATATTTAGATATTTATAAACTTGGTGTCTTGGAAGTAGATCATTGTTTCTTTACACTGAAGCATAGGTTCAGCACATCCTGGAAATTCAATTAAAATTCTATCAATAGGTTCATTTTCTGCACTGCAGTAGGACAGATGTTCAGAGAAACTTCACCAAGTACAATGCACTTGAAACTTTTTCATGCATTGTCGAGCTGCTGGCAAGGTAAGGTAAATGCTTAGAGGCCAGAAAGTAGGCAGGCCATAGAATTGGTGTTTTTCCTGGGATTCAGCTGATCCCTGTAGCTCAGAGGCTAGGTTTTAATATGCCAAGCATGTCAGGTTTAGGAGATGACGCCTGGGGTTCTCTAGTTTATGGAAAGATTTTTCAGTGTCTCCTTCACCAGCCTAGGACCCCTGAAAGTCAACATATCAGTGGTAAATTGAGGGAAAAAATGATATTCCACGAAGAAATATAAAACTTAGTGTAAAGAGGTCTTTGGTAGTGTCCTTAGAAAACTGGCAAAAGCAATCAGAAGACATTAGTTTAATAAAAATAGATTTTCAAGCCAACACACACACACACACACACACACACACACACACAAACACGTTGCTATCATAAAGTACCAAGGAAATTCTAGAAGGTCACCAATAGATACACACATACATACATACATAAATAGACAAATAAATAAATGAAGAAACTAATAAGAAAATGATGAAGAATTATTATGGTCACAAACCACAAGATTAGATGGAGAGAGATTTGTTAAAGGACACAAATTATAGCTAGATAGAATAAATATGTTCTTTTGTTATACACCAGTGTATGGTCATTATAGTTAACAATAATATGTAGTTTCAAATAACTACGAAGAGGATATTGAATGTTCCCGACACAGAGAAATGATCAATGTCTGTCATAAAAAATATGTTGACTGGGCACGGTGGCTCACGCCTGTAATCCCAGCACTTTGGGAGGCCAAGGCAGTCAGATCATGAGGTCAAGAGTCAGAGACCAGCCTGACCAACATGGTGAACCTCTGTCCTACTGAAAATACAAAAATTAGCTGATCATGGTGGCACACATCTGTAATCCCAGCTACTTAGGAGGCTGAGGCAGAAGAATTGCTTGATCCTGGGAGGCAGAGGTTGCAGTGAGCCGAGATAGTGCCACTGCACTCCAGCCTGAACAAAAGAGCAAGACTCTTGTCTCAAAAAAAAAAGTTAATTACCCTGATCACTATGCAAAGTAATTCAGTACTTGAATCATCACTATGTACCCCATAGAATGTACAATTGTTATGTGTCAACTTAAAAAACAAAGTAGAATAAAGTATATAAAAAAGAAACTGCAAGATCAGATCTCAAAAAACTGCTGATGTTAAAATTCTCAAACACAGAATATAAATGTTAAAGTTATCAGACACAGAATATTAAATAAATATGCTTAAGGAATTTGAAGAAATAAGAATGAGAATTCATAGTATGAAAAAGTAGAAAGATTATGTAAAAATTTGCCTACTAGCTTTTAAAAACACAAAATAAGGCTTCTCAAAATTAAAATGACCACCCTAGAACATAGCAAATGAATGGAGATGTAAAACATCATATTAGACACTGGTGAAAAGAGTATTAGTTAACTGAAACATAGATATTTTTTAAAATCCAGAATGCACAAAGAAAAAAGACAAATATACACTAGTGAAAAGAAATCAGTAAAAAACAGCAACAATGAATAATTCCTGTTTCATGGAGCCTGGAGGAATAAAAATTAACAGAAAACAGAAAACATACAAAATAATTATACACATATGCATGGATACCAGTATATAGATGGTGGTAAATGCTAATGCAAATACTGAAGGAGGCTGAGATAGTTAGGGGTGTCTATGGGAGGGCTTAATGGTAATTTTAAATAAGCTGGTTAGGGCTTTGTTGCAAACTGATATTTGAGTAAAACCATAAAGGACTGCAGAAGTTGGTCATATAGATATCTGGAGAAGAACATCCCAGAACATTACAAAGGAAGGATGAAGAACTGACATGTTGGAAAAGAAGCCAAGAAGCCAAGATTGAAGTAGTTTGAGCCACAGGAGCACAGGAAAGATCCAGTGAGAGAGATAGCAAGCAACTGATCAGGAAGCACCTTTGGAAAAGTGTAAGGACCATGGCTTGTACGCTAAGTATGATGGAAAACCACTGGTGCATTTTGAACATAAAAGTAACATGATTTGTAGTATACAATTTGGTTTTAAGTGAACAATTTGGTCTTCTGCTGAGTATATACAGTAGCAAAACTGATAGTATAGAGACTCAATAAACATAAACCATTACTGGCTTTATTATGTTATTGTATTTTTTGTACAACTGCCATGGAACATATCCACAACTTCTGGAGTGACATGTGGAGGAGCAGAAAGAGTTCAAGGTGTTCTCTAGAGTCCTCATTTAAGACAAGGCCTAATGTCATTCTAGGGCATCAGTAGAAACATACTAAGGGTGTCGGCTGAGGAGCAGAGATGAGTTAGGTAGAGGCAAGATGTAAATAATCCAATTGTTTTCCAAGGCCAGAGTAGAGATTTAGCAGAAGGAGTATTTCTGTGGACCTAAAGAAATTCGTCCAATCAGGGTTCTAGCACTGTTCTAGCACTTTCTGACATTAAGACTTTGGTAAATCTCTAAGTTTAGATTTGTCTTTGTTTCCTTTGTAAAAATTTTTATTGTATAATACATCATATGGATGGAGAAGTATATGAAACAAATGAAAATGGACATTCATATAACCATCTCAGTACTAGAGACAGTAGTATCTTGAAAAGCCTTGATGCGGACCCCTCCCCAATCACACAATCTTTAATAACCCTCCCTCAGAATAGCCTCAATTATGAATTTTTAAAATAATCCTACCTTTGTTTTAACTATAATTTTATCACCTTTGTATAAATTTCTGAAGAAAAACATGTTTCTTCTTTTTCTCTGCTCTTTAATTCATTTAACAAATATTCATTTGTATGTATTTTTTTGGAATTTACCATTTTTACTTCACAACATATTTGTGAAATTTATCTATGTTAATAAAAAGAGCTATAGCTCATTAATTTTCACTGGTGTATAATATTACATTGTATAAATATATGTTCAAAAGTCGTATTTAATGAACATTTGAGATGCTTTCAGAATTTTTTGCTATGACCATTTTTGTACAAACAACCTATAGAAAACATTGCGGAGTGGAATTTTTGGATCAATATTTCTAGATATGTCAAACTGCTTTCAAAAGGGTTTGTGCCAATTTACTCCCTTAGTGCAGAATGCAAGCTCCCTTAATTGCACTTGGATAACAAGACTAAGTATTGTCAGAAATTTTAATTTTGCCAATAAGAATTTTGTGTTTGAATTTCCCATTGTGCTTTTATTTTTATTTCTCTGATTACTAGTAAAATAAAAAATTTCATATATGTATTGGCTAATCATATATCCTCTTTTTTGAAGTATTTATCTTCTGTCCCTTTTCATTTTATATTCTTTTACTTTATTACTTTCCATTATAATTTTTTAGAAAATAAGCACAAATATAAAAATAAACTTAGCCGTAAATATTAATATAAATTAACATGCATATATATACATAGACATTCTAGTTAATACTTCCTTGTCAGCTCTATCTGTAACAAATATTTTCCCTCATGCTAGGGAATTATCTTTTTATACTAATACAAATGCTGTCAATGAAAAAATTATTAAAATTTTTTACCCTGTTTTCATGCTGCTGATACACAAAGTGGAGGAGACTGGGCAACTGAAAAAAGAGCTTTAATGGACTCACAGTTCCACATGGTTGGGGAGGCCTCACAATTATGGTGGAAGGTGAAAGGCACATCTCACATGGCTGCAGACAAGAGAAGAGAACTTGTACAGGGAAACTTCCCTTTATAAAACCATCAGATCTCGTGAGACTTATTCAATATCATGAGAATAGCATGGGAAAGACCCACCCCCATGATTCTACTACCTCCCACCGGTCCCTGCCACAACACTTGGGAATTGTCGGAGCTACAGTTCAAGATAAGTTTTGGGTCGGAACACAACCAAATCATGTCAGCGTTTATAACTTAAAATAGCAAAATCTATGACCGTTATGTTTTATTTAAGAAAGGCTTCCTTTCTGAAAATGATGAAAGTACTTTTCTGTATTTTATTCTAAAAGCTTTTAAGTTTCTCTTTTATTTCTTTAGATAACTTGTGACTGATTTTTACAGTATGACATAATGTAAAGGTATAATAGTATTTTTCCATATAGATAATTAATTATCTTAGAATCATTTACTTGCTAAACTATTATTCTCTATCTTTACTATTGAAACTCTTTTTAAAAATTAATTATTAATATTAGGGCATATCTCCTCAATTTAGCCTTCTTTAAGACTATCTTGGTTATTCATTACTTTTTACAATTATATTTTTAAATTTATCAAAAAGTGTATGGGCATGATTGAAATTGCATTGAATCTATAGATGAATTTGAGAAAAATTGGTATATTAATGTTGAGTGTCCAAAACCATAAATGTGATTTTATACAAGGTACTTTACATTTTTCACACTATGATCTTTAAAATTTTTATTTTCTTTTTATTGTTTTATACAGAAATATAATACATTTTATATTTTTACCCAGTTACATTGGTGAACTCTCTTATTACTTCTAAGATTTCTATAGATTTTTCCCCCTTTACTGCAGTGAATAGAAACATCAGTGCCGTGCTAAGGAGAATTTATTATATCAGGTTTCCTTATGTCTGATGTTAAACAAAATGCTTACAATATTTCATTGTTAATTATAATGTTTTTTATATGCTTATGAAGACACTGTGTTAGGGGAAATTCTTTTTTTACCCACACTGCATCTGATTTTAAATCATGAATAAATGTTGATTTACATCAAACCTTTTCTGCATCTACCCAGATGGACATAGAATTTTTCTATCCTAATCTATTAATTCATCCAGTATTCCTTGGATAAAATCTACCTTGATACTGATGGCTAATCTTTTTAAAAATTAATTACTAATGTTGGTGCATTAATTTTTTTAATTTTTATAAAGACAAGGTCTCTGTTACCCAGGCTGTAGTGCAGTGACATGATCACAGCTCACTGTAGTCTCGATCTTCTGGGCTCAAGTAATCCTCCTGTCTCAGCTTCCTGAGTAGCTGGGACCACAAGTGCACACCACCACCAGCCACCACCAGCAGGTCCAGCTGATTTTTACATTTAATTTGTAGAGATGGAGGAGAGAGGTCTCACCCTGTTGCCCAGCCTGGTCTCAAACCATCTTCTCACCTAAGGCTCCCAACGTGTTGGGATTACAGATATCAGCCACTGCACGCAGCCTAGTGTGTTAATATTTTACTGGAGATTTTGCATCTATTTACATAAGACATGTTAAAATTTTTTCTTTTTGAATGCTGAAGGTTAAGATGTTTTTTTACCAAGATTGTGTTAGCCTCATAACATGAGATGTACTGTAGTACCCCTAGCCAAAAGAAATTATGTATAGCAGTGTCAATAGCCTCATAAAATAAACGGCTAAATGTGACCCCTTTTTACATATTTTTCACTCATTCATTCAACAACTCTTTATTAAGAACCTACTGTGTGTCAGGTATTCTCCTAGGTACTGGAGAGACAGTGGTGAACATAGTGGCCACTAATTTTTGTCTTCTGGAAACATATTCTAGTAAGATAGGACAAAAATAAACACATAAATAAAATATATAACTTAGCAGATGCTGATATGTATTATTATATGCATTACATGTATGAATACATAAACTACAGACAAAGGAAGTGGGAAGTGCTGGGGATGGCAGGACTCACAATTTTCAAGCAGTATTTACAGATACTATCTCTACAGAGGTAACCTTTGTGAAAAGACCTGCTGGAAGCAAGGGTAGACGCTTAGTGATTTCCATACCTAATTTGATATATTGTACATGTGAAAATATGTGAGAATGACTCTGTCATCTCACTCCTTGGCAACATAATTCCTATGTAGTTTAATACAGGCACCCTCCCCACTCTGCCTCAACTAGGATCTCCTTCTAAGTACTCCATACATTCTCTGAGTCTCTGTACTTTTTCTGAGGAGTTCAGCACAGTTCCCTCTACCCAACTTGGAAAGTAACCAAGCACATCTTTAAATTATTTGTTAACTTTTATAATAGTTTTTCCTAACAAAAATAAAGCTAAATTTTCTTCTTCAGCTGAAATGAAATTCCATATAATATCAAATGGGCATACTAGAGTCTTCGCAAGCTATAGATTATGGTGCATTATTCCCATGGCCTAAAAAAAGTCAAATACATTTCATTTTCTATGGATTCAACCTTTATGAAGCACTGACATTTAATTCTTTCCCCAAGAGGTCCTGAAAAGTCAGACATTAGGATGGGCTGAAACCCATAATAGCCAAGGTTTTATGTATTACCAGACACTGAAAATATGTCTCCGACCATAAAATTGACCTGAATACTTAAAATTGTTTTAACATTTCTTATTTGTTAATTTTTGAATGTTGTAGGTGGGAAATGAAAATATTAGGAATGTACAATATATGCACCTTTAAGATCTTGAAAACAACTGGTTAATTTTGTTCTTTAATGAGATCATAGCTTTTTTTGTAGACTTTTCTCAGTTTTAGGTTGCATAGCCAAGCACATTTGTCATTTTTTATTTTAATCCTGAGAAAGAAATGTTAATCTAAGTGTCTATCTCTAGCAATGAACTTTTAGGGCATCTGTCTGGGAAGAGATTATTATTAACACAACATTACAAGAATGTTGGCTGAACTGTTGTTCGTTCTTTTTTTCTTCTCCTCATGTTAAATATGTTTGAAAATAGATCTTGAGTGGAAAATCTCTGTGCACACAAAAGCATTTATCAAAGTTAATAGACTCCACTTAGGTTGTGTATGATAACACCAGAGGAAAGGCAAATAATAAAATAAATTTATCTTGCTATATTAATTCTTCTATTTGGAAAGCACAGCTCTGGGGTTCTTATTGTACATTACAGTCAAAGATAACAAATGGAATTTGGAGACAATACGCCTAAGCCTATATCTGACCTCTCCCCATTATTACCTGAGTGACCTTGAGCAACATGCATTTACCTCTCTGAGTCTTGATTTTCTTCTTCTATAAATAGGTTTAATAACACCGACCTTACAGTCCTGCAGTGAGGATGAGCATTAAGGTGCACATCTGATACAAGTGGGTAATCAACAAGTAGTGACAACCTTATTTTACAAAGAAAGTAAAAGTAGGTGGCCAGGCGCGGTGGCTCACGTCTGTAATCCCAGCATTTTGGGACGCCGAGGCAAGCGGATCAAGAGTTCAGGAAATCAAGACCATCCTGGCTAACATGATGAAACTCTATCTCTACTAAAAATACAAAAATTAGCTGGGCGTGGTGGGGCACACCTACAGTCCCAGTTACTCAGGAGGCTGAGGCAGGGAATTGTTTGAACCTGGGAAGCAGAGGTTGCAGTGAGCCGAGATCGCACCACTGCACTCCAGCCTGGTGACAGAGCGAGACTCTATCTCAAAATAAATAAATAAATAAATAAATAAAAGTAGGCCTCTCATAAAATATTTATAAAATAATATTTTACCTTCCAAAAAATGCACTATTTGGGTAAACGTTTCCTTTTTCTTTTTTTTTTTTTTTTGGTTTT